>PITA01011615.1:23669-65846 GCA_004023965.1 Spilogale gracilis | reverse complement strand
AGCAAAGGAAACAATCAACAAAACAAAGAGGCAACCCACAGAATGGGAGATGATATTTGCAAATGAAACTACAGACAAAGGGCTGGTATCCAAGATCTATAAAGAACTACTCAAACTCAACCCCCAAAAAGAAGATAAACATATCAAAAAATGGGCAAGAGACATGAAGAGGCACTTCTCCGTAGAAGATATACAAACGGCCAACAGACACATGAAAAAATGTTCAGTGTCACTAGTTATCAGGGAAATTCAAATCAAAACCACTCTAAGATACCACCTTACACCAGTCAGAATGGCCAAAATTAACAAGAGGGAAAACAACAAGTGTTGGAGAGGATGCAGAGAAAGGGGAACCCTCTTACACTGTTGGTTAGAATGTAAACTGGTGTAGCCGCTTTGGAAAACAGTGTGGAGATTCCTTAAAAAATTAAAGATACAGCTACCCTATGACCCTGCAATTGCACTACTGGGCATTTACCCCAAAGATACAGATGTAGTGAAAAGAAGGACCATATGCACCCCAATGTTCATCGCAACAATGGCCACAATCGCCAAACTGTGGAAAGAGTGCCCATCAACAGATGAATGGATAAAGACGATGTGGTACATATATACAATGGAGTACTATGCCTCCACCAGAAAGGATGAATACCCAACTTTTGTAGCAACATGGACTGGACTGGAAGAGATTATGCTGAGTGAAATAAGCCAAGAAGAGAAAGTCAAGTATCGCATGGTTTCACTTACTTGCGGTGCATGAGGGGCAAACTGGAGGACAGTGGGAGAAGGAAAGCAAATGGGAAGTAGGGTAATCTAGGGAGGGAAACGAAACAACAGAGACTTTGAACACAGAAACAAACTGAGGGACTTGGAGGGAGGGGGGTGGAGGGATGGGAGAGCCTGGTGGTGGGTATTGGGGACACCTAAAGCGTGGAGCACTGGGTGTGGGGAATGGGGAATGCATCTTGAAACACTGGAAAAAAAATTTTGGTAACAATAATAAAATAAATAAATAAATAAAAGCCAAGATCGCAGTGCTGTTGCACAATCATCTTAATCAAGAAAAAAAATCTTAAATGATGCAGAAGATTAGTAAGATTAATTGATAACAATTAGGAATAGTTTTAACAGCAAATCCCAAAACTTTTTTTAGAATTCATTAAAAATTACTGAGGATCTCAAAACGCTCTTCTTTGGTTATATGTTTTTCTATTTGCTGAATTAAAAAGAAAAATTGAGACATTTATAAATATTTATTTAATAATCCTTTTAATGAAATAATAGACCCAAATCTTGCATATATAAGGAAGACATTTTTTATGAAAAAGCTTTTTGGATACACATTACCAAGAACAGTGTCATTGCTCTTCATTTTGCATGTCTTTTTAATATCTGTCTTAAGTGGAAAAACCTGGATTATCAAGCATGCTTCTATAATCAATACTTTGCAATTTGTTGTTTAAAGTTTAGGAAGAAAATCCAACCTCACGCATATAAGTAATTAGAAAGAGAACTATTTTAATGGCCTTTTCAATTTAATTGTTAATATAAATAAGATTGGAATCTGGAAAAATCCACCCTATCTTTTTGGGAGAATGAGAATGAGATAAATAATGGTATTATGATGAATAGAATTTTGTCCTTATGTACTCTGAAAAGTCACAAGAGCTCACACTTTGAGTGCTGTTGGTCTTAAATACACTGTTACAAGAGGGAAAATAAAGGTCTGTGAATTGAGTCTTATATTGTTACTTATTCACTATCATTTATTAGTTAGTGATCAATTTCACAGGATGATTTTTAATTTACTTAATTGACAGAAGAGGAATTGGCATAAACCTTACACAGTTAGTGGTAAAATATTAGACTAAATGCCAGTGTAAAGTTAAGCAAAGCAAGTAAAATGAAATTTTGTGTTCTGACAATTCGTCTTCACTTACTATAATTTTCTCTCTTACGCCTTTCCCCTTTACTTTCTTTCTATTTGCACATTGTAACTTGTCTTACTATCACATTTTCAGTTTGGTTTAGGGCAGCTGTGTGACATGTCTGATGGGTTACTTGGAGTCATTTCATAGGCTTTGTATTGACCATCAGTCAGCCATGATGAATGCTCATGTGAGCAATTTCCACCATGAAAACACCTTGTGGACACTTCAGAGTGAGAGGAAAGGCGGGTTCAGCAAGAAGGGGTAGACAAGAGAGCAAGCCCAACACCAATTTTCTAAATTTGTTGCTCTGCTGGAATGGTTGTGAGAGATGATGGATGACTGATATCACTCTCAAGTGTCTTTTATCCCTTCGGATAATTTTGCCAATTTTCCAGTGAACTTAAATGTCCACAGATGTTTGAGATAAAACCTGCTGATTTGTAACTCACAGGCTTTAACTGCCAAATTGTTGGAGAATGTCAGTGGAAAAGGGGCAGCTCAACTACAGTTTCAGCAAAAGACCACTGAGTGTCCTGAAGATACTCTTGTAATTTGTTATTGGCACAAATGTCAAGTGAAATGATTTTCTTTTATTTTTCTTGGTAGATTAAGAGTAAGAATGGAATGTTAAGTGTTGCTAGTCCCAGCTCACAATTGGTGAATAAATATTACATCCCCTATGTTCTGCTGTTGGTAGTCTTTAATTCAAGTAAAAAATGTTAACTAAGAGGTTGCTGTGTTTATATTTATGAAAATGTGAATGCTAAAGAAGAAATTTAGAGAACATAAAATAATATTTTTTAGAAAAATAATTACTTATATGAAATGGATGAAATGAATATGAGCTAAAATGAAAAGTTTTCTGTAGTTAAAATATTGCTCTGAGATTTATTGAAAAAGAAAAGAAATTGGCCTCTCTCTGTCCCTCTGGTGTGCATCCCTCATCACACCTTTATTCTTTGCTTTCCTTACTGCTCTGTTATTGCCTTAAGTAGACTGCTAAATGTTTGCTAAAAAGGAAGACTTGCCTTTGTTTCCCCTTTATATCTGCCATTAAGCACATTAAGTATTTTAATTGTAGGTCAATCCTTTTATGAAGGATAAAAATAGGGAAGTTTTATATTTAAATTTTAAAATGTTTATAGTCTGAATTTCATAGTGAATTTTTTAAAATATTTTATTTATTTATTTGACAGAGAGAAACACAGCTAAAGAGGGAATACAAGCAGGGGGAGTGAGAGAGGTTGAGAAGCAGGCTTCCCACCAAGCAGGGAGCCCAATGCAGGGCTTGATCCGGGGATTCCAGGATGATGACCTAAGCCAAAGGCAGTTGCTTAACCAACTGAGCCACCCAGGCGCCCTATGGATTATTTTTTAATTATATTTGTTTCTGAAAGATCCATACTCATTAATTCTTTGTTATCCTTTTGACATACTAACAACCATATTTTCCCCAAAGTTTAATTTGATTGCATATTAAAATACCTGGGAACTTAAAAAAAAAATCATAAAGATACCTGGATTCTAGTCAGACCAAGTGAGTCAGAATCCCTCAGAGCAGAGTACTGGTATTTTTAAGAAAATCTCCGAATAATTCTAATGCATAGTTGAGAATCTCTGATTTAGGTTATGGATGACAAATAAGTTTTCACCAACTAATTGTTAATAGCTATTTAGAGAATTATGTTAAGAATGATTCCAAGGTCATGTTTAGGCTCAGGGTAAGAATATTGTGTGTACTCATGATGTGACAAAGGGGTCTAGAGAGGAGAGTAGTTCACAGGTCATGTTCTTGTCATCCCTTATCATAGCCTACTGATTATCGTTTTCTCTCCTCATGAGTGTTGATTCCATTCATATTTCTCTGGCCTCTATCCAGTTACAGGGTTCACCAGGTATATTTCATAATATTGCTAAGAAAAAATTTATTTTATGTTAATTTTGTTAGTAGTTTCACTAAAGAGTGGATTCTAGGATTAAGTACAATACATACCTCACATATTGTCAAAAGGAGCATTAATTATGACCATAGTAAAAAAAAAAAATGTGGTGGATCCTTTTTTGTCAAGACAGTTGCCAATATATGTTAATAGGTAAACATTATGAACTCAGAAGTGAAGAGGGGAAAATTTATGTTGCCAGTAGCTGTTCCACTTTCTATTGTGACTTCTGCTTATTACTTAATAGACCCGAGCATTAGTTTTATTATATATATTATATATTACATAGAACTAATATTATGTATTTTACAGTGAGAATTTTGTGAGGATCCTGTGACTTACTTTATATATTTGCAAAATGCTTTGTATAGAATAGCCCCTCTGAAAACATCAACCACTTCTATTTATTATTATTTTCATATGGATCATCTGATTATCCAAAGAAATTTGTCAACTCATTCAAATAGATGATATTGTACTTTATATTCCCTAGCTACCTCTAAGCAATCATCTTATGCACAGAATATAAAACACTGAGGGGGACATATAATATGATAAAGAAATACCTCACCACTACCACAACTAGAGTTACTGGCTAACATTTTTGAAGTCATACAGCAAGTCAGTATAAAATCAAGAATCAGTAGCAGGTTGATACAGATCTACTTTAAGCTAGCTGGTACATATCACTTTACAATATACAAAGCCTATTAATAAATATTATTTCATTTGATACTTCAAAAAATCTGTGAGGTAGGTGTTACTGAGCTCATTTTATGGATGAATAAAGAGGCTCAGAAAATTCAGATGATTTAATTTTGGCTCAACTAATTTTAATTAAAATCATTATAATTGTTAAAATTATAGCAATAATGTCACAGATTTTGTTTCCACAATGATGTATTTTCCTCAGTTTTATTTCACATTAAATGAATAAAAAGCATTATATATAAATTCAGGATAATATATACTTTTAGATTACCATAAGCTTAGTGCAAAAAACCCTGAGATTTATAGAATTTATTTTTGTTGCATGGATTCTACCTTGAAATGTCGTATGTTGCTTTTTATAGTTTATCTTGTGAAAGTTGCAGAATGATGGACATTTTATTTCAACAGTGACTTAAGTCAACTATCTTGTCAACTTTGGGAAAAAAAAGAAAACATTGGAATGGACACATATTTCCACTCCAAATTCAGCTAGTTGAGATTACCTCTTATGTAGAGGGAATGAGGTTTCTTTCCCTTTTCACAAGAAGACCATTTCCACTTATATTTACAATGAAGATTTGTAGTTTTGTGAGATGTTATCATATCCTGTATACTACAGGTGTTAAACATTTAAAGGTCAACATTTCAAAGAAATGTCTAAATTTCTATGCCCAATAGTGTTTGCATATGTTTTCTCATGCCCTTGAATTAGCCATGCATGCAGAAAATGCATGTGCAAACCATATGGCAAAAGATCTATGTGTCACTTCTAAGAATCTCTTTCTGTAAGGGTCTGGGTTGCACATAGCACGACCACTGTTAAAGACTATAAGGGCTTAGAGTCCCAATGCTTGATCAAACTGAATCATTGAATTTATTTTTAGAATACAAGAGCATTCACTCTGGATGCCTGAGTGACTTTCAGTTAGAACATTAGGCACAGAAGTAAGGGTGTTAACTCTTTAAGGAACTATGTATTAAATGGTATCTAAATTCACTCCATTATCCCCACTACCCAAATACTTTAGACAACAATAAAACTGCAACAGAAACACAGAAACAAGAAGTTAGTTGACTTACTATTTTTTTGATGGAACTAAGTGAGGAATCTATGCCTTGAGGTAGTATAGGTCAGGGGTAATGTCTTTGGTTTTCCTTACTGGTCATGTATTTTCTTGTTTGCCATAGGCCTTACCACTTCCTATTGTGTTAAAGTATCTAGTACACAGATTTAGATTGTTAGTTTAGTTCCTCCTGTCATTTGAGTTTGTAATTCCTATGGGTGACCAGGCTCCTAACCCTCCACAAATCTCACCCAACTGTACACCTCATGTATTCTGAAACTACATTAATTTGGCTCAAGTTTCTGTACCCAGAATAAGTTAATCATGCCTTTCATAGTCTCCTGGTCTTCTACAAACAATATAATGTGGTATTATATGTGTCCTAAATAATTTAGAGTTGACTGACATAAATGTTGTGTCATGCCACCATTATTTATCAATCTATTTTATCAAACATTTCATATAAAATATAGTAATTTCAGGTATTAGAGGTTTAATCATACCTGACATGAGAGGGTGAACTTTAAAAAGCATAGTCAGGGATGTCTCATTGAAAAGATGATGTTGCAACAATTACTTGAATTAGGTGAGAGAATTAAGTATGTGATTATTTGGGAAGCAATATTCCAGAAAGTAGGACCAGCTTGAGAGAAAGTCCTAAGGTCATAGCATCTCTGATGTAACCAAGAAACAGCAAAATGTTGTCATGTTTGGAAGAGAGTGATGGAGAAGGAAAAGAGGGAAGGCACATGGTATCAAAGATGTGGTAGTGTGTTTAGAAGTAGCTGATTATGTAGCCCCTTGATGGCCATTATTAGAATTTCAGTTTTTACTCTGATAGAATGAAAATAATCAAGTTTTGAATGCAGGAGTGACATACTATTAATTGTGCTGTAAAGAGAGCAACTTTAGCTTCTTTTGAGAATAAACTATAGTTTAGTGTTGATACTGAAGGAAGACCAGATAGGAGACTTTTCTAATAATACATCAATGATGGTGGCACATCAGGGAGGTATTAGTGGAGATGGTGAAAGATGCTCAGATATTTTGAAACTAGAGCAAACAAGTTGATTATACACTCAATTTAAGATATGAAAATAAGCAGAAGTCAAGATTACACCAAGGTAATTGGGTCAAGTAACTGAAAGGATACCAATATATCAATTGAAATGGGAAAATTGGTGAATAGTACAGTTTTTGGAAGAAGAATCACGAGTTCAAGTTTAGACATAAAGGGTTGAGAATGCTCAGTGAACATTCAAGTATAAATTTTGAGTAGGCAATTGATTATGCAAGTTTTGAGTTTGGAATAGAAGTCTCAGATGGAAATGTATATTCTTCAAGATGTTTGTTTCAGATTTTTTCCCTTTTATCTATGTCTGGGTGATTTCCTGAAATCTGTTTCAATTTACTATCATCTCTTCAACAATATCTCATATACAGTTGCTTCATATAAAGCAATTTTTATTTCAATTACTACATTTGTATCAAGGATTTTTGGGATACTTTGAAATATAGCTTTTCTTGTTTCATAACTTTCTATCATTGTTTTATGGAGTTAATAGCTTCATATATCTTTCAGACATTAAATTTATATTTTTCAATACTCTTTCAGATTGTTCTATTTACACTAATACTTGGGATATAAATTTTTCATTTTATAATTTCTGAAGGATGTCTTATTGTCATTGGGGTTTCCTCCTATGTTATATAGTTATCCATGCACTCGCTCATTGTCTCTGGATATTTTTTCTCTTTATGAATCTTTGAATGCTGTGGGTAACAACACATTTCCTTTGAGTTAATACTGGATATGCTTCAATGAACTTTAGCATTTTTACTTTTCCTAGTCCATTTTTTATGTCAGTTTCCTGATCTAGGCTTTAGTGTGAGTTTAGGTTTGCTCCCATATGAGTGGTATACTTGAGAACTTGATTTATTAAAGGGAGTTCTATTTTTATACATCACTTAATTGACTTCCTAAGATAACCCTGGGTCAGTCAGGAGAAATTTTCTGGTCACTTTTCAGGTTTGATGCAACATTTTCCTTGCTCATGATTCTATAAATAAACTTACTTGCTTACACTCATGGGGCCTATAGCCTCTATGACAGATCACTCACAGAAGTTAAAGTTCCCTTGTGAATAATGTACCTATATGAAACACACTTTTTCTTGTTCCTTGCTTATGGCCTAGTTCTTCTGGGGAGTCATTCTCTCCAACATTGGCTATTTTGCTCTTGGCTCTTACCTCTGACAACTTGGTTCTGACGTATGAGACATCAGATCTTGTTTTTAGTGGGAATAACCTATATTTGCAGGTGAGTAGCTTTCTCAGTCTGCCCTTAGTAAATTGGGGAGCCACAGGCATCTTCCCTTTTATTTATTTTTTTAAAGATTTATTTATTTATTTATTTGACAGGAGGGGAGGGGAGAGAGGGAAAAAAAGGGGTGGATGGAGAGAATCTCAAGCAGACTCCCTTGTGAATGTGGAGTCTCATGGACGGCTTGATTTCAAGACCCATGAGATCATGATCTGAGCCAAAACCAAGATTTGGATGCTTAACTGACTGAGCAACCGAGACACCCTTCCTTTTCCTTTTAAACTGTCTCTATCACTTTTAATTCAAAATCATAAATTTCCTAAAAAATGTTCAGATCTTTCTATAAGTTAGATTGGAGTTTATTCAATGTCCTTAAAGCCACATCTATAATTACTTTAAAGGTAGACTTTTTTTTTCTTTTACTTTAGGCCCCACAGTGGTGATGCTTATGATTCTTAAAAGCCTTTTTTATCTAGATAAGAATGTCTACTAGACCTTCCCTTAACTCTGTTGAAGGTCTTAATAAAGGGTCTTCCAGCCACACCGCTGATTTGATAGTTACCTTAAGGGCATCTATTGCTTAGAGAGTCCATTGCTGAGAAGCTGAATATATGAAGTAATTATATTTAGTTAAGCAACTTCTTTATGTAATTTTCTAAATTCACTGTGCAAAGTGAAATTCCTGTTTTAGTTCTCCTTTCTCTTCTCTTCTTCTATCATATAAAGCTAAAAGGACACTTGACACTTCTAACACTCTGCCTAGAATTCTTAGCCAAATCTACAATTTTATTATTGAACTATTCAGCATATTCTCTATATTACATAATATAGAAAACAGTCTTACCATCACTTCAGTGCTAAAAGACCTCTTCCCAGCCTGTAATAATAGGTTCTTTTCCAGTTCTCCAGTATCTACCCACTACTCAGTCTCAAAGCCAGTACCATAGTTTTTAGATTTGTATTATTGCAGCTATCCAGTTCTGGTACAAATTTCTAAATCAATTTTCTGTTGCTGACTTAAACAATAATAATAAAAGAGAGTTCTTACAATTCTGTGTGTTGGCCCAAGGATTCTTCCGTAGCTTTATCTTGTTCTCACTCATGCAGATTCATTGGGTTAAGAGTGTCAGTTGGGAGCTCAGTTTGGCTGGCATATGTACAATGGCTACTTTCCTCTCCATGTGGTCATTGATCCTCTAGAAGTATAGAATGGGCTTTTTCACCTGGCAACAGGAGCATGTCATGAAAGCAAGCCTCAGTGTGCGGTGCTTTCTCCATTGGCCTAAGGAAGTCAATGACCATGTACATGTGGGAGAAACACACAAGGATTTGGATACTGGGAAATGTGATTCATTGGACTCCATTACCATTACAATATGCTACATGATCTTTTTATTCCTTACTAATTTAAAAATTCAGGAATATGAAATTATATAGAAATCTTATAATCAGTGATAAATTTAAATTTTCTTGAAAGCCAGGTACTGTATTTTGATATTATGTATTCCTATAAAGGAATAATTTCTGCTGCCAACTTAAACATATTTCCTGTCAGAAAGTTTGGTAGTGGCATCTGCTTGGGTTTAGGTCATGATTTTGTGGTCCTGGGATTGAGCTCCCCACCAACCCAACCTTGAGCTTTCTGCTCATTAGGGAACCTGCTTCTCCCTCTGCCCTTTCCCTCCTGCTCTTCTTTGCTCTCTCCCTCTCTTATGCTTTCTCTCTCAGACTCTCAAATCATTAAAAAAAAGCGTAACAAAACACAATACCTTGGTGAATTTTGCCTTAAAATACTACTCCTTGTTTATCACAGATTATTTTCCATCAAGTACCTTAAAATGTAAAACAAAGTTCAGTTTTCTTTTTAGATCATTGTTTTTAAATTTTGTCTTTTAATATTGGTACTTAACTCTGTTAAGAATGTCTAATAGCACTCAAATGTCCAGCACACTTAGATTTTGTACTTTAGATTATATGAAAAGATCAATAGACTTATGATTTTTATTAGTACATTTAAATCCACTTTTCTTCTTCCATAGATGGGGATGATAATATCTTGTGAGATCAATATCTTGTGAGATCATTGTAAAAATTAAAGTAATGTATGAGAGTGCTTTGCAGAGTTCAGAGTAGGTACTCATTAAACAAAAATTATACTAAGGATTAACACAAAGGGAACATCATGCTGATCTGGATATAGGATAGCTACAAGGGCTTTAGTTGGCTTCTTAACAGAAGTAGAATTTGATCAAGGTTGAAATTTACAATATAAAGTGGAGAGGGTATGGTTAGAAGACACTACAAGAAAAATGTTGAGACAAAATTTCAATTTCAATATATACTCCCAAACTATACAGTTTTGTGGATTTGGAAGTCTTTTACTATATAAAAACATTTTCTATAGTGGCACTAATAGAAAATGTATGGACATAGGAGACATCCATGAGTTTGTCTGACTAGCATGGACTCCCATTTCTGCTGGTGTTAACATCTTTGTATAGGTTTAGGTACTCCTCTCTTGATTCTGTCTAGTCTCTATTGGACTGGTGGGGATGTTTCCCAAATTAGATCAACCTGAATAATGCAGCCTCTTCCCTTTTCTCTCTTCATTTCTTCCTCACCCCCCTACTGTCTCTTTCTCCACCTGCCCTTTATTTATCTGTCTCCTCTTCTACCCCTCTCTTCACTCATCACTTCCTGAAATTTGAATTTGATTATAATAAGGAAGAATAAACAATGGACATTAGTTGGAGTTTTTTGCTTTTTTTTGAACTTTACATCAGTTTAGCAGTGATGAAATATTTTCGCAAAGTCAATTTTGATGACCTCTAGGGAGAAATGATTGGATCTAATGGGGAAGAGACATAATCAATGCTTTTAAGAGTAGTGTTAATGTTTTATGTAGTCAAGTGTCTGTTACATGAGTGTTTGCTTTGTAATAATTTGTTGAATGATATATTTATGCTATGCCTATTTGGCATGCATTTTGTATTTTGTATTTTGTTGAATGATACATGTATTCTATGCCTATTTGGCATGTATTTTAACATGTGAATGAAATTTATCTTTTTCCTGGACAACAGTATGTTGAAAAGACTGTTCATGAATTTCTGCTCTGTAGCTCTCTAGATCCTTTTTGGTTCCCAAGCTTTCTAAGATCCGTTATTCCTATTTCCTTAGAGTTGATATCATTGCATCTTTTCAAATTAACTCATTTTATTTTGTTTAATTTATTCAGAGTTAATTTTTTTACTTGAAATATAGGAACCAAAAATGATATAATGGACAAAAAGAACTGAAATAATTTGTTTAAAATCACAAATATATAGGCTTTAAGTTTCTTGTGGGAACTAACATGAAATTTAGGCGTCAACTAAAAGTTAAAATTTTTAAAATATCTTCCCTGACTTCTCATGCCCCAGTGTAGAATTAATCATTACCTCACTTATGTCCTCTGAGACCAAGAGACATTGCAGGACTATGGGTTGTGTGAAGATGTAAATACTATAATTTAAATAACACAGGGAAAAATACATGTACATTATTTTATAATTATTTGGTTTCCTGTGTTTTCTTCCTAGATTGTTAGCTAATTGAAGGCAAAGAGCTTCATCTCATACTTACTTTTGTATATGTAGTACCTCTTTCAATGTTGGGCACAATTAGCAGATCAAAATATTTATTGAATTGATTTTTTTCCACCATAATTCCTTGTGAGGGATAAGTAGGTGTGCATGGATGTTTGCTTTGTAAATCCTTGCAGAAATAATGCAGTAAGGGCCTTCATAGCCACTGAAGAAATAGTGACTGATAAATATATATTTTAAAGAGGGCAGAGAGGAGATTGCATTCTGATGTTCTCATTTATGAGATTTATTTATTTTTTTCTGACAAAGAATAAAAACATAGATAGTTGTGATGAACTAATGTAAAAAGCTCCTTTATCTATATTTGGAGTCATATGTCAGTATTAAGCACCCAGAGATTGCATGGCAAAGTACTGGGCTCTAGAACTCTTAAGTGTTCTCTTCCTAGCCAAACAGATTTTCGTTACCTATGTCATTTTGTTTTGTTTTGTTTTGTTTGATATTCTAATTACAACTAACCTGCAACCTTAAGGTTTCTAAGGAAATCTGTTTTTCTGAAATTACTTGAAATGTTGGAAGGATTGTGAGTAGCTGACACACAAAATAAACTTTTCATTCCTATTATTACTTTCATCTTCTTTGGTTGCCTCGTCATCTGTGATAAATTTGAAAGCAGAAAAAAAGATTTCAAAAAATCCCTTATGTTTTGCAGGTGGAAGTCATTGTTTGATCATGCTTGTTTCTTAGTTTAATTAATACAGCTAGAATATTAAATTAATAAGGTTAAACCCATGGGTATATATTGCCAAATATGTTGGACTAAGCTCCAAATCCAGAAAAATCAGTGCTTTAAGATGATGAACCCAAACCGCTAAAGATAACACTTGTTTGAATTTTATTTCTTCCACTAGTTTAATATGTAAATCTTAGACAAATTAATTAATCCTCAGGTTGAAGAGCAAAAAAAAAATTGTACTACATGTTCCTTGAATCAATTCTTAGTGATTTTAGAAAGATCTAATGCAGTAATAAATGTGAAATCAATTTAAAAACTATAAAACATAATGAGCACATTTAATATGAACTTTATTATCATAACTGGAGCATGGATGGATGATTTGGATAGATTATCATAAAATCTGTCACCTTTATTATAAAAGCAGTTAATCACAAATCTCTGGTATCACCTATTTATCATGTATCATTTATCTATGAATGATGACACATTCCTAATATTTTAGTATCAAATTTACTGGGAACTTCAAGAATTTTGAATGAGAACGTTTCTGCATATACTACTCCATGTATATTATTTTATTATTTATTATCATATACAACATTGCTTTCAAAGAAGCTCAGAACCTATTCTTGATGATAGACTTAGGGAAATATGTGAGCTTTGAGGAAACCCATGCCAGCTTCTTGATCTATAACCACATTTTATTGTTATTTGGAGGAATTTTAATGCAACAGAAAAGTAGACAAGAACAGAGAAGAATATGACAAGTACCTACATTTCAACTATCAGTACATAACGGCAATTAACACTTTTTGGAATTATTTTAATTCAAATAACACCTAGGTCAAAAAATAGAACTTTGCCTCCCGCCAGAGAAACCCTTTCAGGTCACAGTGCCCTCCCTCCTGCCGTAAGTGATTACTGTCCTAGCATTTAGAGCAATCACACTGTTGTGAATTCCTTTGTATAGTTTTATCACTCAAATATGCCACTAAACACTATCATTTGGTGTTGCTTAGGATTATAATACATGGAGATCATTTGCAATTTGATGATTTATCAATACCTCCTTGTATTTGAAGGGTTTGTGGAGATACTTTGTCACCTAATTTGTTGTAAATGGTTTCTATTGTTTTCTGGTTTTGTTATTTAGTTTTTTGCCTGTTTTTATGTAAGGATTCAGAAGATTGAAAAATTTGCTGTTGCTGTTACTGCCATATTTCCAGGTAGATGTTGTCATTTTGTTAAATTTCCTGCGTCTTTTTTTTTCTTTTCTACTCAAAATGAAGTATTGTGAATGTAGCCAGTCTTACCTTTATACAGTATTAGCATTATGCACTAGGTCCAGTCAAAGCTTATATGGTTCCACTGATTTACTGATCTGTTCTTACACATGTATCATGTTGTTTTAATGCTATGATTTCAAAGTTTGTTTAATATCTGGTTCATTTCTGTTATGCTCTTCTTTCCTAGAATGTATACTTAGATATTCATGGATTTTTATTTTTTCATACAAGTTTTAGAATGCATCTATTAAATTATTTTAAAAGCCAATTTTAATTAATACTAGAGTGAATTAATTTATTGATGAGATAAAGTTCTATTTTTATTATTAAGTATTCCTATCCAAGAGCAAAGTCTCTCTACTTATCTTCCTTAGTATTATTTAAAACAGTCAGTGTTTTTGGTAAGATGATTGCCAGATAGTTTTTTGTTAATATTATAACTCTTAGTTTTTGTTACTACTAATAAAAGACAATTAGTATTTCTTATAATATTTTATATTTGATTATTTTTGATGTAGGGAAATGTAGCTATTTTTTAAAATATTTATCTTGATTTCAGTAAGTATGCTAAAATTTCTATTGATGTGAATGCTTTTTTAGTTCCTTCTGTTGATTTTTCTATAGGTGGTCAGACACTGATAAAAAATATCAGTGGTAGTTTCAGACCTGAAAGGGCTTTCATATATATCTTCTCCAATAAATATAATTTTTACTGTATTTCTTAGAATTGCAGTCTTTCCCAAATTGAAGAAATTCCTTCCCATTTCTAGCTTCTAAGAGTTTTGACCTAAATAAGTGCCAACTTTGACGCTGCTTTTTTTTTTTTTTTTTGGCTCTTGGGGAATTGAATAATTTTTATATTTCAGTCTATTAATATGGTAAATATAATTGGCAAATTTTCCAATGTTAATTTAAACTCTAAGCATGATACATCATTTATGAATATGTTTATTCTAGTTCTTGTTTCTATTTTCATATGTGATTGGACATCTTATTTCTTTAGTATTGTCCTTATCTGGTTTTGGATAATTGTGCTAGCCTCATTAAATCAATTTGGGGACATTATTGGGGTGCCTGAGTGGCTCAGTTGGTTAAGCTACTGCCTTAGGCTCAGGTCATGATCCTGGAGACCTGGGATCGAGTCCCGCATCGGGCTCCCTCCTCAGCAGGAAGCCTGTTTCTCCCTCTCTCACTCCCCCTGCTTGTGTTCCCTCTCTGGCTGTATTTCTCTCTGTCAAATAAATAAAATCTTTAAAAAAAAATCAAATGGACATTGTTTACACTTTTTATACTCTGGAACAATTTTTATTAGATAGGACTTATTGTCTGTTGAAAGATCTATAATATCAGTAATAACAATTAACAAATACTTATTTAAATCTGTTCTTCTAACTGGCTTACATTTGTATTTATTAATTTGTTCTTTGAATAATATAGCATGATAAATACTGCTATTATTCCTATTTTACAGGTAAGGAAAATGAGGTACAAAGTATTAAGTAATTGTCTTTGAAGTTGTTAACCTGGGGTCTATGAACTAAGGGTTCCATGGATAAAATTAAGGTTATCCAAGAATTTGGATAAGAAAGAAAGTACATAATTATTTTCACCAACCTGAAACTGAATTTTAGCACTTTCATCAACTATAAATATAGGCAAAACAATAACAACAACATAATAACATTAACACTGTGTGTTACTTCCCCAACAATAGAATTGGATATAGTTCCATATCACTTTTTAGTTGTAGATATCTCAAAATAACATTAAGGCTCATTACCTTTTTGAAATTATGATAGATAACAGAATCACTTCTAGATTTTATTTCCTAATGTACTACATTAGTAAAGAAGCAATATATGCATCTTTGTATCTATTACTATTTAATAATTGTTTCAGTGTAATTTTTTATTTGCAATTTTGTATACAGAGGGTCCTCACTTTGCATAGGTTTATGACAACCAACATAAAATCTGTGTTGCCAGAGTACTGTGTAAACCAAAGGCTGCTTATATTTATTTGATGCATATAAAAACCTCTCTTCCAAGGAGGTGTTCATCCATTTCACCCTCAAAACAGATTGAAATTATCTTCAGTAGATCAAATTAATTACTAGCTATGTTCGTGGTAGTAGCTGTAGAATTCACCAGTAACATGGTCAAGAACTACGCTTATTTTGACAGTGTTGGATTAATATTTCAACATGTTAAAAATTATTAGTATACTTAAAATCTTGTTTCTTATTGAACAAATTTTGCCTTGTTTTTTGATGAAATGAATCCACTTAATCCTCAACTTTGAATTTATTACTAAATAGCTATTCATACCTGTATTTTACTATATTTTACATCTGTTTGTATGTATGCACATGTAAACAGATTTATCCATTTCTTTGATTTTGTTTGATTCTTTTTACATGTTTAGTTTTGTTAGATATCTGATTAATCTTTTAAAAGATCTTACTATTGTTATTTTTGTATCATTTTTATCTGCCTTTATTTATGACCCTATTTGTTTTGTTTTTTCAAATTTCTTGACTTGAATGATTATCATATTTTTTTTTCAACTCTCCTGTCTGAATGTATATCATCTTAGTTTTAACTCCCCTATAATATTGGATTAAGTAATTTGCTTATATACTCGTAAGCCTAATTAGACCATTCATTTCCCTGTGAATGCTGCCAAGGATAGTTCTCATTGTTTGGATTTGATTTTGATAATTATATAAAATAAATTCTTGCTTGAATCTGTCCGGATATCAATATGTTTTGAGTAAACCTTTAAAAATATTTTTTTGAAATTCAGGAATCGTAAGTCATGCAAATAAAGACCAATAGAATAATAAAAGATGAATAGATTTTTTTCCAAAATTGGTTAAGAGCAGTCTCTGGCTACAGATCTCCTTTTCGCTAAACCATCTGGGCCTAATGTCTGAATTCAGAGAGTTACATCATTGACAGGAAGAAACAGGAAATAAATTTGAAGTAACATCTGTTTTCCTCCTTAGACAAATTTGTCTATTTGGATCTCATCTTTTACAGCTGTTTTCCCTTTTGTTTTATAAACCTTAAAATTTCCTAGTTTTCATCATTCCTCTAACCTCTGCGATATTGGATCGTGCCACACAGAGCTCGCTGGATTCCTTGGTCGGTTTATCTGACCGTGAGTACCAAATCCCAGAAATCATTATGACACATGCACAAACAATATTAGATTCATCCTAAAGCCCGCACATGATCAAAATACTAAAGTACATGTCTTTGTTCAACCAGTTTTTATTCTGTTTTTCATAATGCCAAAGCAAAACGAAGCAATTCTCAGTAATGTTCAAGAAACAATATTTTATTATGATTTTAATTGACTCTGAGGTGTGTTTCTTTGTTAACTCAAAAATGTTTTCATGTGCTTTGTGTCAATATTTTTTGGATGTATTATCAGGCATAGAAGATAAATTTAAGGTTTGAGAGATGGAGTTGAGGATATCAGTAACTACATTTCCATTGGCTGCCCTGCTTCTGCTCTCTCTTTTTTAGATATAAAGGTATATATATTCTATGTGTATATATATATATATATATATATATATATTAATTTATTTATTTAGAGAGAGAGAGAGAGTGTGCGTGTGTGCCTGCACATGTGTGATAGGGAGAGGCAAAAGGAGAGGGAGAAAGAAAGTCTCAGGTTTTATGCCCGGTGTGGAGCCAGATGCGAAGCTTGATCTCACAGCCCAGAGATCATGACCTGAACCAAAATCAAGAGTGAGGTTTAGCTGACTGAGCTACACAGATGCCCATTTTAACCCATATTTTAAAGTGCTACTTGAACATGCTATTTCTATTATCCCTGCTTCATTTTCTCTCTGTTTCTTTATTTTTAAATTTTTTTTTTATTTGTCAGAGAGAGAGAGAGACACACAAGCAGAGGGAGTGGCAGGGCAGAGGGAGAAGCAGGCTCCCCACTGAGAAAGAAGCCCAATGTGGAACTTGATCGCAGGACCCTGGGATCGTGACCTTAGCTGAAGGCAGATGTTTAACCAACTGAACCACCCAGATGTCTCTCTCTCTTTAAACTAAAGATGATATAGCTTTTCTTGGTGTTTACTACTGTTTTCTTGTATTTTCTCATTTTTGTGCATTTGTTTTACTTGCCACCTAGGTCACAATCTTTTTTAAATCCTTAAAATGACTAGAATGGTTCTAGCAAATAGCAGGTGACTGTAAGTATTCATGAAGGAGAGATGATGAATGCAAGTAAAATAGCCTTATTTGGCAAGAGAGGCATACCAGAATTTTAGTTAAATCAGATTTAGTTGCTAATTTAATTTAGTCATATCTGAGCGATTTCATCCATTGCAGATTTAGGAGCTGAAAATATAAGAAGGCTAGAGATCAGGTGAATAGCTGGCTGGCTTCTCCCTCAGAGGGCAGCTGCCAGTCCTCTCTGGTCCTTACACACAGAGGAACCACTGGATAAACCTGACTGGAATAAATGCCTTTAACTATTATTTTAATAAAAGTCCTTTTGAGTTTCAGTTAGTTTTATGTCATTATTTTGGGACACAAGTGCCAGGATTCTGTCTTGTGGTAATACTCAACAAGTCACTATCTGATACTCTGTATTTCATGAAGTGGAAAAACCCATATCTCTGGCTAAAAAACAAAGGTGTAACAAATAAGACATATAATAGTTCAAGAGCTATGCACATTTGCTGTGACCTGCGTAATTTATTTATGTAATTTATTCAATAATTTATTCATGAAGTCATTTAGGGAATTATGTCAGGCAGTAAATCAGACAATAGCATATTGGAATTTACTGATTAAAGAAAAATCCGAACTTATAAGTCAGGCACAGCAGCCTAGATGTGGGAAAAGGTGAAAAAAGAAATGTATTGGTAACAACTGGATATGATTTTCTTTTCTTTTCACCCATCTGCAAATTCCATAAGATAAAGATTGAGGACAATTGGAGAACTTAATTGAATGTTTCCTGGAGTAATCAGGCTTGAGCACTTCCAAAAGGAGAAGCCATTAAAAGTAATATATTTCCTTTTTATATTGCTTGAATTCAATGACTAGAAAATCAAATGTGCAAATGTGTGGTAGGGGTCTCACTGATGCTCAGAGGAGTATGTGCCTTACTATCACTAATGCTAGCCCTCACATTAGTGTCTGCTCCGGGGAAGGATCTTGTATTTAATCTAACCGGTTCAATAGAGAACTAGATGAGCCTTCCTCTCATATTAGTGGAAGACATCAAAAGTAAAATCCAAGATGAGGAGCTAATTTCAAAGTGGAGTCTTCCTTTCACCGCTATCCTAATTGCTATTCTACCAAGGGACTTCTAGCCTTGAGAAGCCCAGATTGTATTTCCAGACAAGAATGTCATAGGACATGCATGTGGATTAACGGTAGAATGAATATAGGAAGCAAGATCCTACTGGTGGTTAGAAATGTTTTTTTTTAACACAAGAAGGAGATGTGAGTTTAGGGAGTCCTAGAAAAAGATCCTGGGTAAGGAATCCTCAGACCTGAGGGTATAGCGATCAAGGTCCAGGGAATGGGTATAATGGCATTTCTAATTCCATAAAGGTTTTCACTTTGAGACTCAAGGAGGAGTAAAAATTAAGAGCTTTACCTTTTCTTTTCTATTTATACTTGTCATTAATATTATCCTATGTCTTCAGTATATATATATACACCAGTACCAACACACTTAATTGTCTTAGAAAAACTGAAGGGACATGGTGGTAAACAAAAGTGAGTCCTGCTCAATCCCACATCCTTCATTAGAGAGATTGTGTTGTCCTTTTTAGCAGACTTGGGGTTTCTGTAGGTGACAGAGTGGTCACCTCTGACAGTGAGCCGAAAAGAGCTGATGAGGCTAAAGGTGATCTTTTTCCTCAACTGTTTCCTTAGTTCTTTTATTGAAATGTGGTCAGTCTTTGAAAAGGAGAGAGGGTAGTTATCTAGGCAGTAATTCTGGAAAATTAACAAATAATTAAATCACATAATGAGTAATCAGAATCCTTCATTAAAAATTATTATCACTAACATTATAAATGGAAATAATAGGGAGACCTTCAAATAGTACTAGAATGGGTATAATTTTAATATGAAAACATAATCTTTTAAACATAGATAGTTAAGTATTAGTATAAGCAATTTTTTCTCTCTGGATATCTTTAAAAATAATATATATCTTACCTGTGTGGAATGGTTTATGATCGAACATAAAATCTGGAAATAAGATCAAGAACAGAACTTTTAAGATTTTATTCTGCTGCGTGATCAGATTTTTGTTTTAGAAAGCTCATTCTGATGATAATGGAGTCCAGGACAATGATGACTGGGTATCAAAATTATTTATGGCACTATAAAAATTATATATGGCACTATATAAATTATACGTAGCAGTATATAAATTAAAATTATATATCTAAGGCACTAGCAATGGGAATGGAGAAATGGATATTAACAGGGGAATGTGACATGGTTTAGTAACAAATGGTATTGCAAGAGGCTGGAATGTTTCTCAAGTCTGGTTTAGATGGCCATGTGGGTGATAGTTCCATTCACTGATGAAAGAAAAAAAAAAAGAGTAGGTTTTAAATAGAAGAAAAAGTCTATTGGGGACATATAAAGACTAAGGAGCCTAATGAAGCAATCAAAGGGAAGTGTCCAGTAGATTATGGTTATATGAGTCCATTTGCCTCAGTATGTACCACAGACTTCCTTAGAACTACTTTTGTTTGCTGCTGTGAAGAAATAAACTCCATGGCTTTTAGTCCACTGGTTCTCCACTGGGGAAGGCAGCAGTGGAGTGACTACCTGAAGCCCAGACAGGCCAGCCTGTACCTGTTTTCATGTACTCCTCACCGCATGGGCTTTCAGGCTGCTTGGGGCTCACTCTGCTGTTAGTGTTGATATCCATGAGTGATAACAGACCCTGATTGTTTGAAGGGATTTTTGAGGACAGGGCAAGAGTAGAATGTAAATAGTTCATCCCAGCTGCTTTCTCCACACCAATGTAGGGCCCCTTTGCCACAGGCTTTGCCATGACTCTCACCACTCCTGATACCCTAAACCCCCCAGTAGCCCATATACACTAGTTCAGGGTAGTCTTTGTTTCATTCTTTCAGTTAGTTTCCCAGAAGCTTTTCATTCTTTTAATGTTAGTTCCTTAGATCCATGTTTCTATCTTACTTGCATATTTTCTCCCAGACTGATTTTAGAAGAATAAGCCAAAAACCCATGCTAGTTGGCCCTCCTGTCAGGATTTCAGGGCATCATAAATCAGTAATATCCACCTCATTTGTAATTCTTCTGAAATAACAGTCATTATGGTCTTTACTGAAGTTCAGGCTTCTCATTATCTTTAATCTTATGTGGTATTTATCCCTGAATGATGGTTTTCCAGCTCTAATTCTGTACTGTCGCATCCAAAATAAAAAAAGCATATATAAATATCTGTCTATCTATCTACCTTTATCTGTATATAGACAGATATTTATATAGAGAGAGATTAATAATATAGAGAGAGAGAAAGAGAGAAAGAGAGAGAGAACAAGGATTGTTTAATGCCAGCATCCTTATCATTTGTTGAAAACCAATGACATTTAAATTAAAGTACCATATGGACCCAAATATTTCCATTCAAATGAAGAGAAAGGTCAACTTCTTTCCCTAGTGATGTTTAGAAAATTGGCATTTAAAGTGACATTGTGGGTCACTTTAACTGAGGACATGTTTTTTTTTAAGACATCACTTTCAAGAAATATTTTATTAGGTTTATTTTGATTTCAGAAGGTTTTCACATAAGACATTGGGATGTGTAGTGCAAAGGTTTTTAGAAGTATGGTTTCCACCTATTTTTATCTGTAGCATCAATGAAAAAAATACACAGACTATTTCAAATTTATTTCTCCATTTCTTAGTGTTAAGTTACACACAAAGATAATCTTTATCTCTGCCCCCCTCCACCCCATTCCTTTGTATTCAAACAGTGATGTTTTTGTCAACCTTGGCACTGTAGAAATGTGAAGGAACGGCTTGTATTTCTGAATCATTCCTCACACAACTAAAAGGTGAGACTTTAGTATATTCCTTATTCTTGTCTAGTAAAAACTCTAGCTTCTGCTGCTTCTCTCTGCTTCAGATTTCTCAACTTAGCAAGGTCAGCTGTATTCATCATCTAGTTTTGCTTTACAAACCATGCCCCCCCTCATTTTTTTTTTAAATGTGGCTTAAAAACAACAACTCTTTGTTGTATTTCACAAGTGTGTGTGTCAGCTGGATACTGCTGCTCATCTGACCAGGATTCATCTCTCCTGGGTTTCTATAGGTCTCTGGACTGGGCTGGCAGTTTGACGAGGGCAACAGGGGTGACTGGACCATGGACTGTCATCTAGCCCCTCGTCCTAGACTTGCCTTCATGGTGGCAGCAAATTTCAAAGAGAGAACTTGGAAGTGTGCATGCCTCCCAGGGCCAAGGCTCAGAACTAACACATTTCCACTGTTGGTCAAAGCAAATAACAAGGCCAGCCAAATACAAAGGGATGTGAAAGAGCCTCCTTCTTTGTGGGAGGAGCCTCAGTTACATTGAAAAGGGGCCTAGGAACCAGGAGGGGAATAACTGCACCAGTTTTGCAAACCAAACCAGCCTCCTGAATGTTAGAGAGAAGAAGAGAACTGGTTGATTGTGATGCTCCACTTTCTGATTTTTCCTGTGTTTTTCTCCCCTGGGCTTAACCTAATTAGCCGGTAAATTAAATGATACTCAGAGAGGTTGCCTTCTGAAATAACATCAGTTATAGTATACAGTTTGACGTCTGGCCCTAATTTTTTTCATTCTCCTCTTCCCTGTATACAGTGTTAATATATTGATACAGGAATATATTAAAAACATTTTTTATTGCAAACATCTATTTGACTGCATTGATGCCCATTTTGATTGGTCAGTACTATGTCAGAAGGTTAAGGATTTTGAATGTGATCCCTAATTGAATACATGTTTATACTTGATTATTAATTAATTAAACAGCTCACTAGGAAATCTAGACTTCAGCTCCAAACTGAAGGTTCAAACAACAGGTAAAGGTAATCTAGGAACCTCTTTCCTTTTTGCTAACCAGTCTACATCGTCATTCCTATTCCAGCAAACATAAGGTACATGCGGAATGTAGAATTCTGGCACTTACATCCAGGCAATTCTGCATCTAGAATTATTTTACAGGAGCAAAGTTGTTGGATTCATAATACTACCTGTGCCAGACAATTTATATGAATGCATCAAGGCTTGGCACCGAGTAAATAAAAGCTCTTTCACCTATCCTCGGAATTCAATTTAGCAGCAGCAAAATGTTCAGTTACCTATATTCATCATTTTTAATGGTGTTCCTTGCAAAGTGCCTCATGGTAATTCTCTAAATGTCTCCTTCCCACAACTGGTTGGAAAGCCATTATTTTATTTTAATTAGGATTTTGGGACTTACACATCATCAGAGGAAATCATTCTTACCTAGTAGAGAAACAAAATTTTTCAATTAACATTATCTCAATTTTAGTACTGAAGAAACATAAACATACTTAATTAACAAATAGAAGTTTAAAGTGAAACTACAGTTTGCTCTATGCTAGTAAATGTTAACACAAATAACTTCTTATTGTTTTTTTGTGGAAGCTCTTCCTGGTGGGATTTAAATGTAGGAAAAATTTGTGTTTTTCTTGATATTACCTTAAAGTGGTTGACCTGACTAAAGTTAATGAAAGCTATTTGAATTTCAAGGGCTAACTCTGACTGTTGTAAGTCACAGGGCTGGTTCTGTATGAATTAGTCAAATAGGAGGAGTTCAAATATGGTATCCAGAGACTTTTTTTGCTAACATTAGTCTTTTCTTCTCTTTTCCAACTTCCTCTGAAGGTATTGTGGCCACATGGTTTTTCTCTGTCTTCCCCCTGTCTACACCTGCTCTCAGAAAATCACTGACAAGAAGACATGATTAATATGCATTAGAACTGTTCTTTCCAATGGTAGATACATTTTAGTCTATTTTGGATCATAATCTCAGAGTTCCCTAACTGATGGCCTGCTGCCATCATCTGGCCTCCAGATGTGTTTTTAAAACATTTTGAACTAGCTGCTAAAATTTAGAAATAAGGAGATTTCACAAGAACCTCCAGATTTCTGTTAGCTCCTGTGAGATTTGAAGCAATCCTTTGCCTGCCCGCCTGGATAGCAACAACAGGGTGAAGCTAGATTGTCAGATAAAAGGCAAGGTTGCTCAATTAAATTAGAATTTTCAGTAATTTAAACAACAAATAATGTTTTAATATATTATGTCCCATGTAACATTTAAGACATATGAAACAAATAGTGGTTTAGCCCTTGTTTATCTGAAATTCAAATTTAACTGGGCTTCCTATGTTTTTGTTTACTAAATCAGGCAAGGCTATATGAGGGTGAGCAGTGATTTTTACCTTAGATAGGCACATTTTGCTGCAAACTCACTGCAGACCCTCTAAGCCCCCTTCCTGCCTTCATCTGGCAGCATCACCCATAAGACTGAGGTTTTCATTACTGTCTTAAACTAAAGAACATAGTCTCTAAGTATTTCAGTCTTCAGGTCTACAAACTATGTGTGATTATTTTATTTTATTTTTAAAGATTTTATTTATTTAAGAGAGAAACAGGCAGAGGTAGTGAGAAAGAACACAATCGGGAGGAGAGGGAGAAGAAAGTTCTACGCAGGGCAGGGAGCCTGATGTGGGACTTGATCCCAGGACACTGGGATCCTGAGCCAAGGCAGACACTTAACTGACTGAGCCACCCAGGCATCCCTGATTATTTTAGCCAAAATATTCCATAAAAGTACTTGTCAGATGTGAGGATCCCTGTGCCTTGGGCTTTTACCTATCCTTTTAAAGGTCTTAGCAGTTGTCACTAGACTAAGGCTACCGCCTTTCTCTGTTCTAACCCATTTCTAGCCTTTTCAATGGTTATTCTGCCATGATAAAGCAACAGTGAGATTTTCTGGTTTTAAACCAGTGAGACACCTTCAAATCTTAAAGGGTTTCCTTTTAAGATGGTAATTATGTCTCTGTGAATAGATTACAAAGCTTGAATCTAGGGAAAAAATGCCAGGGGAAAAAGTATTTATGATATTAATATTCATAATTTCTAAAATTGGGAGCCAATCTTAGTGTTTAACAATACAGGAAGGGAAAAAATAAATTATGGTTCATATCCCCAGTGAGCTAGCTTATTCCTATTAGTTCTGTTTGTGAAGTATTTAGAGTCTTATGGAAAATGCCAGAGTTAAGTCAAAAGAAATCCCAGTAGGAAGTACTATATAGAATGTTACCATAATATGTCAAGAACCATAGCACAGTATAAGAAATAATTGCCTAGAAATAAATCAAAATGATATTGTGGTTTCTGGAATTTTAGGGAATGTTTTCCTCTATTTTTTCCTGTACTTTTGTTTCTGTAGTTTTTCTATGATGAGATGTATCCTATTTATTGCTGCAACCATAATTTGAATTTCTAGGCATTGCTTGATTTTTTTTCCTACTGTAAGATAGAATGCTAAAATTGCATCTTCCTGTCTCAGTTTTGTCTGAGGTCTGATAATGTAGATATCAGAAGCCCCAGTGGATTATGGGGTAGACTACCATGAACATTTTGCAAAATGTAGGTGACCAACCATTTGTTAGATAATTTTTAAACCTCTTTCATACATCGTGGGTATATAGATTTGAGACAAGATTGAGGAGAGAGTTTGTGGAGAGCGTATTTTAGAAAAAAAAAATTCTCTTCCCACCCTGGGAATATTTAGCAGTTATTCCAATCCTTCCTCAAGTGGGCCCATTTTTATGGACTAAGTTGGCTCTGGGGAAAAGACAATACCAAATCATTTGATGATGGTTGGAGACAGAATATAAGCTGACTTTAATTCAGGGTAACCAAAATATCATCCCTTGCTTTAAAATGAGGACATATGGAGGCCCAGTAATAATGAAGTCTTGATGCCATCTTATTTCATGGAGACCTAATAATGGGTCTGTGGACTAATCTCCAGGTCATCTCCTTGAACTCTTAAGAGCATAATTGGACTGGCTTTACTTAGCTACCAGCATAACATTCATATTGGTTCTATGAATTATGGAAGGGAGTTATCATGGTATAAAAGTAAAAATGGAAGCCTTGGAAAGTAATTCTACCCTGAGTCTGACCATGATAGTAAATCAGAGACGTCAAGAATACAGGGGTTGTGGTACTCACCATATCCCCATTTAATTCAACAGCTCAGTTCCTTCAAAAACTAAATGTATCATGGTGGATGATGGTAGAATACTATAAAGTCAACTAAAAGATTACCTTATTTGCGTTGTTGTGGTAGACATGAAATCTCTAATAAAATAGATCAATATAGTGTCTGAAAATTGGAATGTGGTTATAAGTCAGGCAGATGTGCTTTTTTTTCCAGTTTTATCAGGAAAATTAATAAAAAACAGTTCACATTCATCTCAGACAAATAGCTGCATTGATTCATGATCTTGCCCTTGGGCTGTGTTAACTACCCTGCTTTGTCACAGTATAGTCCAGGAAGATGGTGATAATCTGTATTAATCAGACCACATAATAGTTATTAAGTGCGTTTTCTCTTATCCAACCCTATCACCACTCTCCTAGTTTATTCTTTTGCTGTAGATATTGTGATATTCTCTTAGCTAATCCCTCAAACTCTAGTCTTTTCCCTCCTCCATTGGTTTTCAACAGTGTCCCCTTAGAGGACTTTTGGAAATGTTTGGAGACATTTTTGGTTGTCATAGTGGAAGGTTACTAATGGCACCCAGTTGGTGGAGTTAAAAAGTGCTGTTAAACACCCTGCAGTGCACAGGACAATACCCCCACAATATAGAATATCCAGCCCAAAATGTCAGTAGTTCTGAGGTTGGGACAAGTGTCAAACACTGTGAAAAGTATGAGATGTTACCCCTACTTTCAAGCTAATAAGTTAAACTACCACAGTGTTTGGATGGTAGCCCGGCAAAGGAATAAGCATCAGCATATCTGCATCAATCTTACTACCCTTGTGCCCACCAGGTGTTACAATGGGCCTAGATGAATACTGGCCATGCAGTAGCTTGACCTCTCAGCTGAAAAACCCAGGAATGTAGCAATTTTGGAGCAAGGAACACACATTGTAGCAAGCAACAAACCAGCCAGTCCCATTCTTTCTCCTGTAGAATGCCACCAGTTACATGATTATACAGTAGTGGCCTTTAAACTACTTATTTGCCTATGTGAGTAAATACAAGAAGTACTCAGTATCTGGAGGCAGATAATCCTTGCAATCTGGTAAAATTAGCAAGGACATGCAAGGATACTTGAAGACCACCAGCAGTGGATTGTCTTTACTGCATTGATTTTACAATATAAAGTTCAATCTACTTTGTATGATAATCTACTTTATGACTTGCCTTCTAACTCAATCTTCATTTATTAACTCATACATCAAACATTAGTAATAATAACTTAAACTTGTATCGTTTTACCACCTTATGTTCCTCCTCCCCTCATTCTTTTTTTCCCCCATTCTTTCTTGCTCATCCTTTTCAATTCAAATAAATGATCCTTATTTTCCAAAATTCACTTCAGGAATCCTCTATTCCAGAAAACCTTTCCTAAACTTCTTGATTGGGTTAAATATTTCTCCTCTGACTCAGAATCTGTTTCAATTATTTGTTGTTGGCTTTAAAATCTTGGAAGGGCTAGGTCTCATTTCCTGCATATTCCTGGCATTCAAATAGTACCTACCACGTGGTGGATGTGTAAGCATATTCTCTCTTTTATTTAAATTTGTTGTTGTTATTGTTATTATTAGTAGTACTGTTATTACTATCTCACCTGAATTCATGCTATCCTCTTACTTCATTAACTCACCCACATCCAGTTTTCCTTTCTGTGTACTTGTTTTTCACCAACACGCACTGTGTAGGATGTGTTTTGATAATATCTAGCTGGAACTCATTTGCAGCAGATCTTGAGTTATCTTCCTATTGGCACCATATATTTACAAAGGAAAAAGGCAGAGAACAAGGTAAGCCTCTGCACATCCTTAGATACCAGCTGGGCCTTTGCTTTCCAAATTCTGATTTGGATTAAACCATGGGGAGCATTGGCTAGCCTTGTTCTCCAAGCATACCCCTGTGTCCTGGAGCATGGAATGCTAATGGTAGATACCTTGGACAGGGATTAAAGGTTCTCAGTCCTTGCTCTACTCCTTCTCTGTCACACTGTTTCTGCCAATTTCTCTTTGATATAGTAGAGAAATGACCATTAATTTAACATAAAAAGTGATGATAGAATAAATGATTAGGCAATAAATATTTATTGATATATTGTTTGATTTTGCTTTTAAGTTGATGTGCTCATTGCCTACCATTGTTTAAGAACTGCAAAATGGCACATCAGTTCCTGCCCCATTAATTCAAAGTGCCATGCAAGTATTGTAAAGGTTTTAAATTGCTTTAGTTTTTAATTTTGAGTTTGACTTAGCAAAAACTAAGAAGAAAATGGAAGTTGATAGGGTCTTAAATTAATATGTCCCCTGTGGGTGTGCAATAAATTCAGATGCACAAAAACAATTATAGAATTCATGCAGACTGTATTCTTTATGGTTTTGATAGTGCTGTAATTGACATAATAAGAGTTGCACTTTATTCTTTCCTCAGCATTTTCCTTTTCTTAAAAGTTGACCTAAACTGATGCTGGTGAGTGATACCATATAGAGTGAGTTTATCCACATTTTATTTCAACCATGAAACAGCTTCAGCCAGCTGTGCATTGTGTACCTTTTAAATTTATGTCCTCTGCCCTTCAATCAGTGAGAATGACACTGTTCAATGAAACATGAGTGAACATGCATTTCAGGTCCAGATTTTGTCTCTATTTAAAATTTCAGTATAGCTCATGAGTTGGAGGATTTGGACCAAGTTTTTTCAAAAAGGAAAATTACAATAAAAATGTGTGCAGGGGCGCCTGGGTGGCTCAATTTGTTAAGCGACTGCCTTCAGCTCAGGTAATGATCCCAGAGACCCAGGATCAAGCCCCACATTAGGCTTCCTGCTCGGCGGGAAGCCTGCTTCTCCCTCTCTCACTCACCCTACTTGTGTTCCCTCTCTTTCTGTGTTTCTCTCTTTCAAATAAATAAATAAATAAAATCTTTAAAAAAAATGTGTGCAGATACACTTTTCCCTCCCAAGGAGCAGAACTCTTGCTCTGCTCTCAAAAGATAAAACAATAGCCACAAATGATAGAACAAAATTTAATTGCATTGCCATTTGATACAGATGTTCAGTTTCCTATTGTGAAGACTCCACCCTATACAATATGGAAGACAAATTGGATTAAGAGAGACAAAATAATTGCCAAAAGTTAAAAGACAAACTTTATTTCCATTATCAAAGCTAAATATTTATGCAAACTTGGGTCAAACGTTTGACCTTTCTTAGTTGAAAACTGAATTGAAATGATATTGCTATGCTTTTGGAGGTAGCCAAATTAAACTCTCTACTTAATTCTCATCACATAATCCACTCATGCAAGTACCTTCATATAATATCTGTTTGTCACTTTGCCTTAATGCAATAGCAGAAATAATGCATTTATTTAAGTATTCTGAGAAATCCAACAAAATCCATGCTAATAACACATAATATTTGTCATATTCTGGTTTTTATACTTAATTCTTGGGAGGTCAGGAATGAATGTGAAAACAGGTTAAGAGGTTTAAGGCTATGTCCAAAGTTTAGAACTTATATGCTCAAATCAGTCCACTTGCATTCTTTTATTATCTTTCAGAATAATACATTTACTTAACATAAATTTATTCTTTTAACCATTTTTAAGTGCACAATTCTGTGGCATTAAGCATATTCACATTGTTCTGCAACCATTACAATCATTCATTTACAGAACTTTTTGAAAGTAGGAGGTGCCTCTCCTACCCTGTTGTTTTTATCTTGATCATTCATTCATTCATTCTCGATATTACAACATTGAGTCAAAATAAATGTTTTTCCTGAGCTCATAGAGCTTTATTTTTTTTTTGTAATTGATTCAGATCATTCAGTAATTACATAAATAATGGCTAGTGGCTTATTTGGAAGACAGTGTAAGACATGTGCAAGATCTTAGATGTGCAATTTTGGTAGATAGATTTTTTAAATTTTTTACAATTTTTATTTATTTTTATTATGCTATGTTAGTCACACACAGTACATCATTAGTTTTTGATATAGTGCTCCATGGTTCCTTGTTTGCATATAACACCCAGTGCTCGACACAATACATGCCCTCCTTAATACTCATCACCAGGCTAATGTATCCCTCCACCTCCCTCCCTCTAAAACCCTCAGTGTGTCCCTGGGGTCCATAGTCTCTTATGGTTCATCTCCCCCTCCAATTCTGCCCAAATTCATTCCCCCCTTACTTCTCCTAATATCCTGCATACTCTTTCTTACATTCCACAAATACGTGAAACCATATGATAATTGACTTTTTCTGCTTGACTTATTTCACTCAGCATAATCTCCTCCAGTCCCTTCCATGGTGATACAAAAGTTGGGTAATCATCCTTTCTGCTGGCTGAGTAATATTCCACGGTATATATGGACCACATCTTCTTTATCCATTCAGCTGTTGAAGGGCATCTCAGCTCTTTCCACAGTTTGGCTATTGTGGACATTGCTGCTATGAACATTGGGATCCATGTGGTTCTTCTTTTCACTACATTTGTGTCTTTGGAGTAAATACCCAGTAGTGAAATTGCTGGGTTATAGGGTAGCTCTATTTTTAAATTTTTGAGGACCCTCTATACTGTTTTCAAAATGGCTGTATCAACTTGCATTCCCAACAGTTTAGAGGGTTCCCCTTTCTCCACAACCTCTCCAACATTTGTTGTTTCCTGCCTTGTCAATTTTTGCTATTCGAACTGGTGTGAGGTGGTATCTCTGTGTGGTTTTGATTTGAATTTCCCTGATGGTTAATGATGATGTACATTTTTTCATGAGTCTGTTAGCCATTTGTATGTCTTCTTTTGAGAAGTGTCTGTTCATGTTTTCTGCCCATTTATTGACTTGATTATTTGTTATTTGGATGTTAAGTTTGAGAAGTTCCTTATAGACCTTGGATATCAGCCCTTTGTCTGTAGTGTTATTTGTGAATATCTTCTCCCATTTTGCGGGTTGCTTCTTTGTTTTGTTGACTGCTTCTTTTGCTGTGCAGAAGCTTTTTATCTTGATGAAGTCCCAAAAGTTCCTTTTCGCTTTTATTTCCTTTACATTTAGAGACTTGTCTTGAAAAATGTTGCTGTGGCCGATGTCAAAGAGGTTATGGCCTATGTTCTCTAGGATTTTGATGGATTCTTGTCTCACATTGTGGTCTTTCATCCATTTAGAGTTTATCTTTGTGTGTGGTGTAAGAGAATGGTCAAGTTTCATTCTTCTGTATATAGCTGTACAATTTTCCTAGTGCCATTTATTGAAGAAACTGTCTTTTTTCCATCAGGTATTTTTTTCCTGCTTTGTCAAAGATTAGCTGATCCTAGAATTAGGGGTCCATTTCTGGGCTCTCTATTTTGTTCCATTGATCTATGTATCTGTTTTTGTGCCAATACTATGCCACCTTGGTGATCACAAGTTTGCGATATAGCTTGAAATCAGGCAATGTAATGTCCCCAGCTTTTTCTTTTTGAACATTTCCTTAGCAATTCAGGGTCTTTTCTGGTTCCATATAAATTTTAGGATTATTTGTTCCAGCACTCTGAATGTACCATTGGTATTTTGATCATGGGCATTGAAAGTATAGATTGCTCTAGGCAGCATAGACATTTTAAGAATGTTTATTCTTCTGATCCATGAACATGGAATGTTTTTCCATCTTTTTGTGCATTCTTCAATTTCTTTCATAAGTCCTTTATAGTTACTAGAGTATAGATCCTTCACCTCTTTGGTCAGGTTTATTCCAAGGTATCTTATGGGTTTTGGTGCTATTGTAAATGGGATCAATTCTCTAATTTCTCTTTCTACAGTTAAATTGTTAATGTATAGGAGAACAACTGATTTCTGTGCACTGACTTTGTATCCTACCACATTATTGAATTGCTGTGTGAGTTCTAGTAATTTAGAGGTGGAGTCTTTGGGGTTTTCCACATAAAGTATCATATCATCTGCAAAGAAAGGGAGTTTGACTTCTTCTTTGCCAATCTGAAAACTTTTATTTCTTTTTGTTGTCTGATTGCATTGCTAGGACTTATAGTACTATGTTGACCAATAGTGGCAAGAGTGGACATCCTTGTCATGTTCCTGATCTTAAGGGAAAAGCTCTCTGCTTTCCCCATTGAGAATGATAATCACTATGGGGTTTTCCTAACTGGTTTTAATGAAATTGAGGAATGTTTCCTCTATTCCTATACTCTGAAGAGTTTTAATCAGGAAAGGATGTTATATTTTGTCAAAGGCTTTTTCCTCATTGGTTGAGAGGACCATATGGTTCTACTCTCTTCTTATTTATGTGTTCTATCACATTGATTTGTGAATGTTGAACCACCCTTGCATCACAGGGATAAGTTCCACCTGGTCTTGATGGATAATCCTTTTAATGTACTGTTGGATCCTATTAGCTAGGATCCTGTTGAGAATTTTGGCATCCATATTCATCAGGGATATTGGTCTGAAATTCTCCTTTTTGATGGGTTCTTTGCCAGGTTTCAGGATCAAGGTAAGGCCTCATAGAAAGAGTCTGGAAAATTTCTTTCTGTTTCTATTCTTTGAAATGGTTTTGGGAGAATAGGCATTATTTCTTCTTTGAATGTTTGGTAGAATTCTCCAGGGAATCCATCAAGTCCTGGAGTTTGTTTTTTTTGGGAGGTTGTTGATCACTGCTTAAATCTGGTTACAGGTTATTGGTCTATTCAGGTTGTCAGTTTCTTCCTATTTCAGTTTTGGTAGTTTATACATTTCCAGGAATGCATTCATTTTTTTTTCCAGGTTCCTTAATTTATTGGCATATGGTTCTGGATAATAATTTTTTATAATTGTTTCTATTTCCTTGGTGTTAGTCATGATCTCTCCCCTTTAATTTATAATTTTATTAATTTGGGTCCTTTCTCTTTTCTTTTGGGTAAGTCTGTCTAGTTGTTTATCGATCTTACTAATTCTTTTAAAGAACCAGCTTCTGGTTTTGTTGATCTGTTCTACTGTATTTCTGGTTTCCAAATCATTGATCTCTGTTCTAATCTTAATGATGTCTCTTCTCATGCAAGGCTTAGCCTTCATTTGTTGTTTTTTATTCTCCAGTTCTTTAAGTTGTAAAGTTAGTTGGTGAATTCAGGATTTTGCTATTTTTTTGAGTGAGGCTTGGATGGCTATTTATGTCCCCCTTAAGGCTGATTTGCAGTATCCCATAGGTTTTGGACCAGTGTGTTTTCATTCTCTTTGGTTTCCATAAATTTCTTAAGTTCTTCTTTAATTTTCTGATTGATCCAAACATTGCTGAGTAGGATGGTCTTTAGCTTCCAAATGTTTGAATTTCTTCCAAACTTTTTCTTGTGGTTGAGGTCCAGTTTCAAAGCACGTCAGTCTGAGAATATGCAGGGTATAAGCTCAGTATTTTGGTATCAGTTGAGGCCTGATTTGTAACCCAGTATGCAGTCTTTTCTGGAGAAAGTTCCATGTGCGCTCAAGAAGAATGTGTATTATGTTGTTTTAGGGTCGAATGTTTAGTATATATCTATGAGGTCCATCTGGTCCAATGTGTCATTCAAAGCTCTTGTTTTTTTGTTGCTTCTGCTTATATGATCTGTTTATTGCCAAGCATGAGTTTTGAGGTCTCCTACTAATGATATTATTATCAATATGCTCTTTGTTTTGGTAAACAGTTGGCTTTTGTAGCTGGCTGCTCCCGTGTTGGCGGCACAGATATTTGTAATTGTTAGATACACTTGTTGGATAGACCCTTTAAGAATGATATAGTGTCCTTCTATATCTCTAACTACAGTCTTTGGCTTAAAATATATATGAGAATTGTTACCCCAGGTTTCTTTTGAAGTCAGTTGGCATGAAAAATTGTTCTCCATCCCTTTACTTTCAGTCTGGATGTATTTTTATTTTCAGAATGTGTCTCTTTTAGACAGTATATGGATGTGCCCTATCTTTTTATCAAATCTGCAACCCTGTGTTATTTCATGGGAGCATTTAAGCTATTCAAATTAAGTGATTGTTGAAAGATATGATTTTATTGTCATCATGTTGCCTCTCAAGTCCTTGTATCTATAGATTGGCTCTATAAATTTATGTTTTATATCACTCTTGGGGTCTTTCTCTTTTTATAGGAACTCCCCTTAATATTTCTTGTAGGGCCAGCTTAGTGGTCACATATTCTTTCAGTGTCTGCCTGTCCTGGAAACTCCTTATCTCTCCATCCATTCTGAATGACAACCTGTCAGATAAAGTATTCTTGGCTCCATGTTCTTCTCATTTAGTACCTTGAATATGTATGGCCAGCCCTTTCTGCCTTGCCAGGTCTCTGTGGACAGGTCTGAGGTTGTTTTGATGTTCTTCCCTCTATATGTAAGGAATCTCTTCCCCCTCTTAAAATGGTTTCCTTAGTTATGAGATTTGTGACTTTTATTATTACATGCCAGGACATTGGTCTGTTCTCTTGGTCTTGGGAGGGAACCTCTATGCCTCTAGGACATGAATGCTTGTTTTATTCCCCAAATTGGGGAATTTCTCAGCTATTGTTTGCTAACATATATCTTCTAGTCCTCTCTCTTTCTCCACCCCCTCAGGAATCCCAATATTTCTGACACTGGAATGTTCCATGGTATCATTTATTTCTCTAATTCTGTTTTCATGGATTTGAAGGTATTTGTTCCAGGCCTTCTCCTGTTCCTTCCTGTCTATCAGTTTGTCTTCTAGATTGCTCATTCATTCTTCTGCCTTGTTTACCCTAGCTGTTAGTGTATCTAGATTAGAGTAGATCTCATGATAGCACTTTTTAGTTTGGCTTGAATAGCTTTCATTTCTGCCCTTAAAAAATGTATGTTACTGTTAATGATTTTCTCCAACCTCACTATTGTCTTCATAACTGTTACTCTGAAGACTATTTCTGACCTCTTGCTTATATCCATATCCATTAGATCTTTGGGAGAGGTCATTGTCTCTGGTTCTTTGTTGAGAGTTCCTCCTCCTAGTCATTCTTTTGAGAGGTTGTTGAGGGAATGTAGGAGTCAAAAATATCAACCACAATCTAGGCAAGGTACACTCTGGGAAATTTTGGCGTGATTGGAAGCCACCACCAATAAAACCCAGCCAAAATGAAACCCAAGAATAAGATTTATAAAGTTAAGGGGGAAGAGGGAGGCATGAGGAGAGAGGGAGCTATAATCTCTTAATGCGGGCAAGGTAGGGTGTTTCAGTTCTTCCTGAGTGTATTTTGTTTCCCTTGTTAGAGAACACTTCTTCCCAGAGTTATAGGGAAATTAAAACTAGTATATATATAAAGGTAGTATTGAATAGGGACAAAAGGACTGCATTGAAGCTAATAACTATATCTATATCTATAGCTATATATAAAAGAAAAAGAAAAAAGTATAAGTGTGATAGAATGGAAGTTAAACAGTTAAGATGGAATATATTGTATTAAGCATCTAGTTGAAATGCTAAATAAGTAAAATTAAAAAAAGAGAGAAGAAACTTGAGAAAGAATAAAAAAGTTGTATCTAAGAAATACACAGGCCATGAGGCAACACCAAGAGTTCAGTATACTATCTTCCCCTGGTGTTGGGGTTTTACACTTTTAAAGGGACCCTCCAGTTGTTATCCTCTTCTTCTTCTACTTTGTCTTCTGGGGAAGGAGGCTGATGCATTTTTTTTTTTTTTTTCAGGCTTCCCTGCTTGGGGAGAGTTGTCTTGCCCTACAGGCTGGGATCCATGGAAACCGGTATTCTGGGCTTTTGTTCTCTGGCAGCTTTTGCTCCCAGAGGGCCAGGGCAAAAGAAAAGGTCTGCATTTAGAACTCCGGCCCAAAGGAGAGAAGCCACAGTCTGCTCCTCTCTGAACCCTCCAGAACACAGTGCTCCCCTCTGTAAGGGCTGCTGAAAACCACAGCTTCACACAGACAGTTCACACCCACAGTGATCCTCTTATTGGTCGACCCAGGTCCCTGCTTGTCTCTGTGCCCTGTGCCAGTAAAGCTGTGAGGGATCCTGATCTAGACAGGTGTGGGCCGCCCCACAGGTCTGCAGGCACAGTTCCACACAAGCAGCTGCCCTTGTCCTGGTGTTTGTCCCTTAAGCTCCTGGATTCTGTTTGAGCATTGTTATCAGGTGCTTCTCCTCCCACCACCACCACTCCCCAATCTATCAGTGGCCCCCAGGTGCAGGACACTTTTGCACTGGGGTATTATTTTACTTTCCAGTGGGTCACTTCTGGTGGCCCCCTTCCCCTTCTGTTTATCCTCTGATATCTGTCCATGCAATCACAAATCCTTCCTTTGTACTGAAGATCCTTTGCAACCATAGAGATCCTGACATATAATCTTATGTCTCAGCCTGATATCATGGGTTTTCAGACTGGCTTGGTAGATATCCAGCTAAATTCAGGGGACTGGTTGAAACGGAGTCCTCCACTCCTCTGCCATCTTGCTGGTAGATAGATATTAATCACAGTAACCATGTAAATAATTGTGAACTTTAGACTGGGATAAATGCTATGGAAGAAGAAGAGGTATGTACACTGTGACCATGAGACTATAAAATAAGGAGATTTTATTTAGCAAGGAGATAAGCATGGCTTCTCTGTTGAAGTAATCTTTGAGCTGAGAGCTAAAGGAGAGCATGTGAAGCAGGATGGTGTGAGTAGAAAGATCATTACAAAGGAGTTGCATGTGCATAGGTACAAAGGAAGGAGACCAGAACTTTTCAAAGACCTGAGAGAAAGTCCTTGTTGTTACAGTCCAGACAGGGAACTTTCTCTGTAATTAGCAGTTGGGGATCAGATGGCAGGGTATCCTGATATTTATGTTTAAGTGTCAGGGTATTGTGATATTTATGTTGAAGAGTTAGTCCTTTAAGGCAAAGGGAAACCACGAAAGTGTTTTAAGCAACAGAAAAATAAGATTTGCATTTCAAAAAATGACATTAGCTGCTTGTGTAGAACAATTACATGGAAGGCAGTTGGGGCAGTTCCGGTGGGCACTGGAAAACCAGTTAGCAACCTCTTGAAGAAAGTCAAGTGAGAGTAATGGCGGCTTGGATTCTAGTAGGTGCAGAGGAAATGGAAGCAAGTAGACTGCAAAGAATTAATTGCTGAGAAGATAATGATATATCCACCGAATGTGTTAGTGTTTATACTCTCCATTCCTGGTCCTTCATGAATAGGAAGTATGGCTTCCAACTTTATAATATTCTTAATAATTACATTTAGGAGTTTAATAACTGTGTCAGATCATAAAATCATGGGCTTGTAAAGGTGTTGAAAAGTTGTTCTACTCTGTTGCCTTTCATTAAGATTGGAAAATACAGTTTCTACTAATAGTACTTTTATTCTTCCAGTCATCTAGATAAGGGTTTTTTTTATTAGTTTTGGACTCTGTCTCATTGAAATGTCTACAATTTAATCAGCCATGGGAAAATCCACTGGTATTTTCATATCTTCTTCTACAACTTGATTTTGGGGTTTGGGATGCTTTTCATGGTCCACCTGGATTGTTTGAAATAGATTTTGCATCAGCTTGTTTGTAGCATTAGACTTGTTTAGTAGAATAAAAGTTAATTTTTTTAATTATATAAGAAGAAGTCTATAGGTTACATGATTGTTGGTTTGTTATTTTTATGTTTGTATAAATACCCCAGTCAGATCAGTTTTCAGGGATGTCCAAGTTACGATTTCTAGTATTCTATTGATCTTTTTCATATAAGGCCACAGTATAAGCTACCATTATGTCTCACTCCTGGCAAAAAGGTAAAAGAAGTCTCAGAAAGAAAAGACAGTGGCAGCTCTACCAGGAGAGCTAAGGATTTCCCAGATATCTTAAGAGAACTGTTCTTTTGTCTCATTGGCCAGGATTTACCACATGGTTTCTCCTACATAAAAAGGAGTCTTGGAAGATACGTTTTTTAGCTTGCCATCCTTTGTAGTTAAGGAAGGTTAAAGGAAAGGAGATTGGAATGGATGGGTGCTAGGATGTTCGCATTATAGTATCTACCACAATTTCCTAAGTAGTGCGTTTTTTTTTTTTTTTTTCTGATTCTTTGTCCTCTTACCTTTGCTATCCATGTACACTTTTCAATACAATGCCAAGTTTTATCAAATTAAACTTCATAAAGCATTACTTTGGTCATAGTTTACCATTTTTCACAGGAAAAAACGTGTGCTTCTGAATTTGGCATTCAAGGATCTTTACAGCTTGGTCCAAACTACTTATTAAATTTTATCCCTGGGCACCTGGGTGGCTCAGTTGGTTAAGTGACTGCCTTCAGCTCAGGTCATGATCCCAGAGACCTGGAATCGAGCCCCACATCAGGCTCCCTGCTCAGCAGGAAGCCTGCTTCTCCCTCTCTCAATCCCCCTACTTGTGTTCCCTCTCTGGCTGTGTTTCTCTCTGTCAAATAAATAAAATCTTAAAAAAAAAAAAGAAACATAAAATATTAAAAAACAAATTTTATCCCCGACTATTCTCATGTATAAATGCTCCACTCCAAGAAATATCTAATATGTATTATCTCATGTCCAGTGTTTTCCTAATTTAATTCTGTTTTCTGTGACCTTTACCTTGTACAGAATTCCCTCTTCTCTCCTTTTATGTCTTTACCTCACATATGAGTTCTATTTTAAATTCTATAAGACCTTCTCCTCTTCTGTCATCAATAATTATCCCTGCTTTTTAATTCTTATATGTATTTACTCATTTGCCTTGTGTTTACACCTAGGTTTTATTAATTATTCAGTCTACTAATTAGATTGCAGTTCTGTGAGGGCAGGGTCTGTGACTTTTGCCTTTTTTTAGAGTTGGATATTTTATATTATTTTATTATATTAATTAGCAGAACACATGTCTGTGAGTTGATAGACCATGTTGAAACAATTTCAGACAGGAAAATTATTTTTATTTTAAAATGTGTCCAGTTTACCTCTACTGTCAATTTTCTTATGTGCCCTCAACTCAAGATTAACAGCTACACTATACTAGGTAGTTTTAAAAAAAAAATTTAAAATATTTTATTTATTTATTTGAGAGAGATTGAGAGAGAGAGTGAGAGAGAGAGCTCCTCAGAGGGGGGAAGGTCAAAGGGAGAAGCAGACTTGATCCCGAGACTCTAAGATCATGACCTGAGCCGAAGGCAATGGCTGAGCCCCAAAGCACCCCTATATTAGGTAGTTTTAATATTAATTACAACTACAAATATTTTCCCTTCCAAGATCTGACCACTGCATATGAGATCTACCTTTCATAATTATATTGAATTTTCTTCCACATATAGTCTTATTCTTTAATCATTTGCACATTTGATAACAATATTGATTTATTACATATAAAAGCTTCACAAAACAGAATTCACCTCATGACTATTTCTTAGTCATTTAATGGCTTATATGATATAAATCAATATAATTATGTTAGAAAATAGCAGAGACAAAATGTATGATCTTACAATATATATAGTGATCTGGGAGCTGCAAATACACTTTAAATTTTATTTATATTTTTGGGAATACCTCCTAAAGTCTCCATTATTATAAGTTAAAAATATTTCACTGTGAATGTTATAGTGTTTCGAATAATAAGAGCATTTACAACCAGAAATTTTCAGACTGGACAAATTTAATTAGGCTAGGCAAGAGGCAAGCAGATGAAGAAAAGAGTTCCTTGCATATTCATTTTCCACTTGCCAGCTTCATTTCAAATAAAACAACTGTTTTTTGGATCAATTATAGGTATCTGGAAATAAATAAAAAGAGAATATTTTTGTAACATTACAGTGTGATGAATTTCATCATGGACCAGCACAGTGGGAGTGGTATCAAACATATCTAATTTATGAAAGGAGTTATCTTGAAATAAGCATTTTCCAAAATAATTTGCTTAACACTGATGTGTTAACCCCTACTCACCAAATGGATCATTTTTTATATTATGTTGAAAATATGGCATTTTCAGTCTAAATACTTGTAATAAAGTCAATACAAATAATATTTTTGTTTTTCTATTTTATTAGGAATGGCAATTTGTTTCATTAGTGTACCAATTTCTGTGGCTTGTGCAAAGGCTGCAAGATGTAGCTCATAAAATTTGGAATAAGATAACTAGGTTTGAATTTTATATATATCACTTGTTAGTGTGGGCTGTAAATCTCTCAATTTTAAATTACTTATTTATAATGACAGCATGGCTATGGACACTAAATATAAAAAAAAAACCTATTTATAAATAGAACATAATATAATAATATAATAATAATTAAAAATGTTAGAACCCTTTTTCTTTAGCAACTCATGTTTCCAATCCATTAAATAATTTATTGTTACTTCCATCACCTGCATGGCCCAGTTTTAACATCATTTTTAAAAGTACATTAAAAAGTTAGTCACGATATGATAACAATTTAACTTGTATCTCAAATAATCTGAGTTTTAATCAGGTTAATGTCTCATAAGAATACTTCTAATAGATTTTTTTTTTTATTTGACAGGGAGAAACACAGCCAGAGAGGGAACACAAGCAGGGGGAGTGAGAGAGGGAGAAGCAGGCTTCCCACCCAGCAGGGAGCCCGATATGGGACTTGATCCCAGGTCTCCAAGATCATGACCTGAGCCTAAGGCAGTCGCTTAACCAACTGAGCCACCAAGTGCCCCCATAAGAATTCTTCTAGAAATCATCCTACTTTCTCTTCTCCTCGTTTGTTTATAGCATGCAAGTTCTGATAAGTTTCTTATTTTCAGAATCTGTATGAATTTTTCAGTAAACTTATATGGTTTTGTAATCATTGACACAATCTAGTTCTAGAGCATTCCCAAAAGAAGTTCTCTTGGCTCATTTATAGTTACTCCGTGTTTCCAGCCCCAGCTCCAGGAAAGCCCTCCTCTGGTTTCCTTCTCCTTAGTTTTACTTTCTCTAGATACTTCTTGTAAATAAAGTCATTCAGTATAAAGTCTTTTGTATTTGGCTTTTTTCGCTTAGTCTAATGCTTTTGAGTTCCATTCATGTCATAACATGTACTGGTAGTTTCTTTCAGTTATTGAATTGTATATCCGATGCATGGATATACTTTTTTTGTTTCTCCATTTACCAGTTAATGGACATGTGTATTATTTCCAGTTGGTTATTATGAATAATGCTAATATAAATATTCATGTGAAAATTGTCATTTCTCTTAGATACACACCTAGAAGTAAAATTTCTGGGCAATATTAGTCACATTTAACTGAGAAACTGCCAAACTGTTTTCCAAAATGTGACTGTACCATTTATATTCCAACCAACAGTTCTTGAAGTTCTGTTTTCTCTATATCTTTACCAATACTTTTATTATTAATCATTTTTAATTTAGCCATTATAGTAAATGTTTTGTGGTATCCTGTGATTCTATTTGCATTTTATTCATTTATTTATATTTTAAAATTTTTTATTTAAATTCCAGTTAACATACAGTGTAATATTAGTTGCAGGTGTACAACATAGTGATTCAATATTTCCATGTAACATATGATACTCCTCACAAGTGGACTCCTTTGTCCCCATCACCTATTTCATCCATCATTCTCAACCACCTCCCTTCTGGTAACTGTCAGTTATCTATAGTTAAGAGTCTTTTTCTTGGGGGGAGGAGTTCAGATGACAGAGAATTAGGGTACCCTAGGCTTTGCTCATCCTTCAAATACAGCTGTATTGAAGTCAGATCACTTGGAACACCCAGGAAATCAATCTTAGTATTGGAAGAAGGATCTGATTCTTGGAGGAGGTTGGAGGGGGACAGCATGGCAAGGGTAAGATGCATAGAAATGAATTGGGGGAGAGAAAAACTGCTGTGCTACAGAGAGGAGGGAACACTTTCTTTGGGGAGAGAAAACGGAGAGAAAGGGAGAGGGGTTGAGAGAGTGTGGCACTGGGTTCAACAAGAAGAAAACTGCTTGAACCACAGCTTGGGGAGATGGGGGAACTGAACGTTGCAGGTTTTGCAGACATTGTGTGTAGCTCAACTCTGAGGTTTTGGCAGTGTGCAAAAGCAGAACAGTAGGATGAGCTCCTGGGGAGGAGGAAGGCTCTGGCCTAGAAGTATGCACAAAGTGGTATAGGAATCTCCTGGGTGCCACTGGGAGAGATCATTCCCCTTCCTGGAGTACTTTGGAAGAAGGTTTATTGTCTCTCTAAGGACAAAAGACCCTGGAGGCACCAGCAAATAGCCTCAAATTAGCAGGGGACAAAGATGCATATGAAGGGTGGATAACTTGCTCACTGCTTTTCACTGCCACACTATAGATTCATGCACCATATAGGTGGGGGACTATTTCTCAGGGGAAAAGG
>PITA01011615.1:0-23569 GCA_004023965.1 Spilogale gracilis | reverse complement strand
ATAGACTACACCAGAAACACTTCCTGAAGTGTCAGGCCCTGGACCTTGGATGAACTCTGTTTAATATAGCATTACTCTGAAGTGCAAGAAACAACAAGTTTTCATAACAAACGAAAGATAGAAATTTAGCCAAAATGACAAGATGGGGGAATTTTCCCTAAAAGAAAGATCATGAAGTTATCACAGCGAGGGACTTGATAAAAAATAGATATAAGAAACAAATCTGAAAAAGAATTTAATTCAACAGTCATAAGGCTACTACCTGTATTTGAAGAAAAAAAAAAAGCCAAAAACATAGAAGACACCAGAGAAACATTTGTTACAGAAATAAAGACCTAGAAACTAGTTAGACTGAAATAAAAAGTGCTATAACTGAGATACAAAACTGTCTGGATATAATCACAGTGAGAATTGAAGAAGCAGAGGAGAGAATAGGCGATATAGAAGTTAAAAATATGGAAAATAGGGAACCTGTAAAGAGAGGGGAAAATGTTTAGATCATGAAGGTAGACTTAAGGAAACCACCAGTTCCATAAAGTGAAATATTGTCTGTATCTTAGTCATAGAAGAAGAAAAATCAGGAAAAGGGAGCAGAAGGCTTATTAGAACAAATTATAGCTGAGAACTTCCCTAATCTGGGGGAGGAAACAGGCAGGCAAGTCCATGAGGTCCAGAGAACTCCCCTCAAAATCAACAAAAACACTCAACACCAGGATATGTACTAGTGAAGCTTGAAATATACAAAGATAAAGAGAGAATTCTGAAAGCAGTTCAAGAAAAAAAGTTCTTAATCTACAAGGGTAGACACATTAGGCTGGCAGCAGACATGTCCACAGAAATCTGGCAGGTCAGAAAGCAGTGGCATGATATATTCAATGTACTAAATGGGAAGAATATGCAGGCAAGAATACTTCGTCCAGCAAGGCTGTCATTAAGAATAGAAGGAGAGATAGAGTTTCCAAGACAAAAACAAAAGGAGTTTGTGAACACAAAATCAGCTCTTCAAGAAATATTAGAGACCCTTTGAGCAGGAAAGAGAGGCCAAAAGTAACAAGGACTTGAAAGGAACAGAAACAATCTATAGGAACCATGACCTTACAGATAATACAATGGCACAAAATCCATATCTTTCAATAATTACTCTGAGTGTATGTGAAGAAAATGTGCCAATCAAAAGACATAGGGTATCAGAATGCGTTAAAAAAATAAGACCCATCAAAATGTACTTAAAAGAGACTCATTTTAGACCCAAAGCCACCTCCAGATTAAAAGTGAAGAGGTGGGGAACAATTTTTCATATTAATAAACATCAAAAGAAAGCTGGAGTAGCCATCTTTATATCAGAAAAACTGGATTTTTAAGCCAAAGAATGTAGTAAGAAATGAAGGACACTATATCATAATAAAGGGGTATGTCCAACAAGATGGTCTAACAATTATAAATATTTATGGTCATAACATGGGAGCAGCCAAATATATAAGCCAATTAATAACAAAATTAGACACAATAATAATGCAATAATTGTAGAGGACTTTAAACGCCCCCCCACCCCCCGCAGCAGTGGACCAATCATCTAAGTAGATCAACAAGGAAATGAGGGCTTTGAATGAAACACTGGACCAGATAGACTTAACAGATATATTCAGAGCATTTCATCCTAAAGCTGCATAATATACACACATTCTGAGTGTACATAGAACATTCTCCAGAATAAATCACATACTGGGTCACAAATCAGGCCTCAACCAGTACAGAAAGAATAAAGTCATACCACGAATATTTTCAGACCACAATACTATGAAACTTTAAGTCAACCATAAGAAATAATTTGAAAGGTTAACAAATATTTGGAGGTTAAAGAATATCTTACTAAAGAATGATTGGGTCAGCCAGGAAATTAAAGAAGAATTAAAAAAAATACATGGAAGCAAATTAAAGTGAAAACAGGACAGTCCAAATCCTTTGGGATGCAACAATAGGGGCCCTAAGAGGAAAGTATATAGCAATACAGGCCTTCTTCAAGAGGCAAGGAAAGCCTCACATATACAGCCTAATCTTACACTGAAAGGAGCTGGGAAAAATCCAGCAAATAAAGCTTGAATCCAGCAGGGGAAGGGAAGAAAAAAAAAAAAAGTTTAGAGCAGGAATCAGTGCTATAAAAATCTAAGGGAAGTAAAACAGATCAATGAAACTAGGAGCTGGTTTTATTCCTGGGATGCAAGGATGATTCCACATCTGTGAATCAATCAACCTGATAAATCACATTAATAAAAGAAAGGATAAAAACCACATGGCCCTGTCAACAGATGCAGAAAAAGCATTTGGCAAAATACAATATCCTTTCTTGAAAAACTCCTCAAGAATATAGGGATAGAAGGAACATACCTCAACATCATAAAGGCCATATATGAAAGACCCACAGCTAATATCATCCTCAGTGGGGATAAAGTGAGAGATTTACCCCTAAGTTCAAGAACATGACAGGGATGTCCACTCTCACCACTCTTGTTCAACATAGTACTGGAAATCTTAGTCACAGCAATCAGACAACAAAAAGAAATAAAGAGCCCCCAGATCTGTAAGGAAGAAGTCAAACTTTTACTCTTCAAAGACAACATGATATCTATGTAGAAAACCTGAAAGACTCTGCCTAGTATTGATGAAGGAATTCAAGAAAGTTGCAGGGTATAAAACCAATGCACAGAAGTCTGTTGCATTTCTATACACCATCTGGCTATTTGGATGTCTTCTTTGGAGAAATGTATATTTGTGTATTCTTGTTTTTAAATTAGATTATTTGTTTTTTTGGGTGTTGAGTTTTATAAATATTTATATATTTTAGATACTAAACCTTTATCAGATAGGCCATCTGCAAATATCTTCCCTCATTCCACAGGTTGTTTTTTAGTTTTATTGATTATTTTCTTCTCTGTGCCAAAGCTTTTTTTATGTTGATGAAGTACCAATAGTTTATTTTTGCTTTTGTTTCCCTTTCCTCAGGAGACATAAATTAAAAAAAAAAAGTATTATATGTCAGAGAAATTACTGCCTCTGTTCTCTTCAAGGATTTTTATGTTTTAGGTCTTTTATCCATTTGGAATTTATTTTTGTGTGTGGTATAAGAAAGTGGTCTGGTTTCATTTATTTGCATGCGGTTGTCCGGTTTTCTCAAACCATTTGTTGAAAAGATTGACTTTTCCCGTTGGATATTCTTTCCTGCTTTGTCGAGGATTGACCATATAGTTGTAGGTTCCCTTTTTTTTTTTTTTAAGGTCAATGATACTGAGCATCTTTTAATGTAAATCATTTTCTATGTCTATCAGTCTGCATTTTCATTGGCTAGTACATTCAAAATTTGGCTAATTTTCACCTCTCTGTCACTAAATCTTTGGTTTGGGACTTCTTTTGGTAAAACCACTATTCTCATCAATGGAGTTGGGAGTGGAAGTATGAGTGTATTCAGGCAAAAAGATCAGAGATTTCTGCTGTTTTTATCCAAAGTTCTAGCAGTTTCTCCAGAGTGAACAGTGCATTTTCTTCCTTATCTTTAATCAGTTTCCAGAGTCCAGATGGGCTATTTTGTCAATGTTCAATTTTATAATTGTTCTTTTTTGCAGAGGGTGGGGTAAATGGGAATCTGCCAACTTTATAATATGACCACAGCCAGTTTTGTCTTTGGTAATTTATTTTTTATCATATACTGTAGAGAATTATTGGTCAGTGATGGACTAAAATTAAAAAGGAAGAAAGGAAATCTGATCCTTTGCATAGATAGATAAAGAAGCACTGTACTGCATCTGAGGCACCTTGATGTCTCAGTTGGTTAAGGTCAGACTCTTGATTTCAGCTCAGGTGATGATCTCAAGGTCATGAGGCCTGCACTGGGCTCCATGCTTAGGATTCTCTCTCTCTCCCTTTCCCTCTGCCCTTCTCCCCCCACTCCCCATCAAAAAATAAAAAATAAAAACAACAACAAAAAACTTATCCTTTATAGTACTAAATCTGTTTTTCGTGGTGTCTCTTTTCTCTTGAGCCCCTTCAGGTATGTGTCATTTTTGTGAATTCGTTGGTTCTTTTTCTATTTTTTAAATGAATGCTGACAAACGTAAATTTGATCTCCTTCTACTGCCTCCCATACAAACCTGAGCAATTGCATCTTTGTTTTTACTCTTTGTTAAAGAGAACCTTGATTATTTGACTTTCAAAAACTTATGGAGTTGTATTTTGTCAAAATCTTCATCTGTTCTGTGGTTACCGTTTTCTGGTATGTTCTTCTTTGACTATTCATTTCATTTGTTTCTTTCATCCTTCTTATATATCTCGGTATAGAACCTTTTCATATTCATTTTGGAATTGTTGAAATTATAAAAAGAATGATAATAATAAGGGAGGAGAAGAAATATCTACTAGGCTGGCACTAATGCTTCTACTGTTAGGCAATTGAATGAGTGAGTGAGGTCCTTTAGCCTCTGTTTCCACTATCAGCTAAAATCTTCAAGACTGATTCATTCAAAATGACAATTCTTTTCCCTGTACTATAGTCATATATAGTAGCAGATAGACTGCTACCCAAAATTTGGTTTGGATGTTGAAGCTGATGATGCTACACAAACAAGAGGGTATGATTATTATTTATATGATTGATTTTGCTGGAGAAAGCAGGTTCAAAATGGCTTTCGAGTGCAGACAGACTGGCTCTTAGCTTTATTGTAGTTCAGAGGTGGGTCAAGAGTAGGAGCTCCTGCCCAAAGACAGAAGTTTGTATAGTCTAGATGTCCTGCCCAGTGCCAAAAGAGTGAAAACCAAGCTCTCTTAGCTTGTCCAGATGAGGGCAAGAGAGAGGGGTAAGCTTAAAAGCTGTCAGTAGTCAAATTTAAAACAGAAGAAAGGAAGGAAGGAAGGAAGGAAGGAAGGAAGGAAGGAAGGAAGGAAGGAAGGAAGGAAGAAAGAGGAGGGGAGGGAGGGAGTAGAGGGGGGAAGAGAGAGGAGAGGAAAGAAGAAGGAAAGAAAAAAAAAATTTGTCATGAAAACTTTGTCACTCTGACAGAGCACTTTCCTATGGAGTTTCAACTTTCCAGATTTGAACAATGTTTGCTAAATGGATTGCATTGCCTTCTAGCCTCCTTATTTTATTCTTAAAAATGAATCTTTAGTGATTTTGTATCGCATTATATACTATTATTCACTAAGTAAATCTGCTGAAATTTACACAGGTCTGTGGCAGTAGGCATTCTAGGTTCTTCTATGTTCACATTTCTCAATCTTTCTTCTTGTTGAGGGTTAAGGTTTTACACACTTCTTTGAGTTAGAAGAGTTGGAGTGTCATTTATACCTTTAACTCCTTTAATTATGTTTTGGAATTTCAGAGGAGGAAATTGAAAATGAAATGATTTTATTCTCCCATTTTTATTTGGAAGTCCCATTTCTCTACCTCATTCCCTTTTTTTATAGCTTCATTTTATTATAGTGTAGGGTACGGTGTAATTTATTATTTTCCTTATGATGAGTATTAATGTTGTTCCTAGCTCTTCTACTAACAAAAAAATGGAAGCAAACATATTATTTAACTTTATAGCACATATAGCTTTGCACACATTTGTTACTATATTAGAATAAATTATGAGAAATACAATTGGTTAATAAAAAGTATATGCATTTTATATTTTTGAATTATTGTCAAATTGTTTTCCAGGAAAAAAATTCCAATTTATACTCAAATAACAATGTTCTATAGTCTCAGGAAAGATTTGTTTCAAGTAAGTCCTTAGGGATCTTGAAATTGAAGGTTAGAAGAAGCTTCACAGTGAAATTTAGGGCTTCTTCCTTACTTTAACATGAGTATGCTGGAGTCATTAATAGAAAAACAAGAGACATAGCACTTTTTATACCCAAATTTGATTTTACTGGCTACAAAAGCAGGGGAATGACATACAATGGTTTATATATTTATTTTGTTTTGTTTATTTTACATTTTTATTCAAGTATAATAGTGATTAATATTATATATATTCTATATTATATTCTATATATTCTATATAGAGAGGGTTTCATTTTTAGAACATATGATGTCTTATGGAATTTATTAGCCTTTGCTTCAATTTCAGTTCAAAACATTCTTCTCTATGCAAGTAAAATTATATTGTCTTGATTTTTAAATAATTGATTTGATGTAATCTGATTATTTATAGAATTATATCTGCCTTTATATCTATTTATCTATCTACAGACATACCTCTTTTGAATATCAACAGTTTTGTGGGTGTGAATGGTTTAGTTTGTATGATTTATAAAGTGTATGTCTTTGGAATTCTCTCCATATTTACTTTTTATAATGAGCTGGATTATTTTCCAAAAATAGTCATTTTTTTTTAAAACAGGTATTATAAAATGAAAAAAAAAGGAAGCAGATTTTTAAATTACTATAGCCATCTTTGAAAGAATGAGCTATGTTTAATTTAACCATTGTGCTATACTATATACAATTTATATTATTTCCATGTTTCATGTTTGTTTGTTTATTCAATAATTACTTTAGGGGAACCTGGGTGGCTTAGTCAGTTAAGAGTCCAACTCTTAACTCTTAATCTCAGACCAGGTCATGATCTCAGGGTATAGGAATTGAGCCCACCGGTAGAGGCATGGGGCTCCAATGCTCAGTAGGGAGTCTGCTTAAGATTCTTTCCCTCTGTCCCTCCCCTGACTCATGAGGACATGCACTCTCTTTGAAATTGACAAAAGACAGAGACTGGAGACAGTTTTAATCCAAGCGTTTCTCATTCTCTTCTGGTAAATGACAAAAAGATAAAAGAAAGACAGCAAGCAGAAACACATGATGCTCCTTGAAGCAGGCATGGCCCATGTTCCATTAGTTAAACAATTCACATGCCCAATCCCAACATCAGTAGAACAGAGAAATGTATTCTACTTCTGCAAAGGACAAGGTAATAAATATTTGCTGAAAAATAATTATAATAATCATGGTCTATAACCATTATTAGTGAAATATTTGAACCAATGAATATGTAACTATAGATCAGCTCTATGTTTGTATTACCTCTCCATGGTTAAGGGGAAGTTTTATGGAGCTGACATATGGCCAACAATAAATCAGAGTTCATTAGACAAATAGGGAGGGGAAATAAAAGGGTATTTAGTGAAATGATATAATACTCAAAAAGACTTATTTATGAAAGGAGCATATGTTGAAGGGATAAGCTGTAGTTTGCCTAGACCATGGTGAGAGAAATTGACTATGATTTTAAGTCAACTTTCTGAGAAAGAAAGTTACGAATCCTCAGAAATTCAGGTTGCCAAGTAACAATTTGTCAAAAGGTAATTTACTTAAAATCACTATTTACCTGATAATCAAGTCACCACTTTTAAAATGTCAAGCAGAGTTTATTACAGTTTGTGTTACATGATGTTTACTGTAAACCTTGAGGAAGTTTTTATTATTTTATTTTTACTTTTATTTTTAATGTATTTTTACTCTTTTCCTGAAGCTGCTCAAAGTTTAATACATTCATTTTGTTTCTAAATTTTGGGTCTTTGACATTAGAAAATAAAATATATTATGTATTTCTAATTTTGGCATCTATACATCTTGAGTATGAAGAATTTTTTCCTTAAATCACAGTTTTTCTCTTCTAATAAACATAAAACCCAGTCTTTTCTTTTTTTAAAGATTTTATTTATTTATTTGACAGAGAGAAACACAGTCAGAGAGGGAACACAAGCAGGGGGAGTAAGAGAGGGAGAAACAGGCTTCCTGCCGAGCAGGGAGCCCGATGTGGGGCCCGAACCTGGTACTCCGGGATCATGACCTGAGCCGAAGGCAGTCGCTTAAACAACTGAGCAACCCAGGTGCCCCAAAACCCAGTCTTTTCTTAAACATGTTTTAGTTCAGATATATCTTGACTGACTTGATTAAATGAATATTCTACACTTATTTTGAAAAATGTGATGCATGCTAAGTGTCTAAAATATGAAGTACCCTCAGTATATTTAATCTAGATGGCACTGAGAATCCATGGTGAATCAATGTTTGGGAAAGTAAAAGTAAATTAAAACACGGTTAAACCTTTGAAGACAAGTCTTAAAAGACCATTAACTTCATTCTGTGAAGACATACTCAAAACTCTACTTATAAATAATAGAAGCACATTTTAAATTTGGAGCAGTGTGTGTGCACCTGTATCTTATGTATGTGCCCATTAAATGAATTTTTGATAAGTCTTTCCAGTTTTACTACATAAATATCCATTTCCCATTTCACAGAACATTTAAACCTACCATCTCTTGTTTGCATATTCTGAACTGAGTGATTGCCAATCTGTCCCAGATAAGTTACCTTTGCTTTGTAAATGGATCCCCAAATTAACTTTGCTTTCAAATTTGAGTTAAGTTCATCAGGGCTCCTTCATCATTTATTGTTAAAAGACAATCCTCCACTGTTATCATTCAGATATTCGGAATAACCAGTATACTCCAAAATATCCTCTCAAACTCACTAACTAGTGATCCAAGAGACCTAAACAAAAGCTACAAAAAAAAAAAAAATCCTAATTTACAAGTTTTGTTTTGTTGTGTTTTGTTTTTTGTTTTGTTTTTTTTTTGTTGTTGTTGTTGTTGTTTTTCATTTTTCTCCTTTCTCAACCAGTTTCAGTCATTCCTTTTGGAAGTGCTTGCTTATGCTAGAATCTATTGCCTCTATCCTTGCCGATGGCAACAACCAGGGAACCCCAGGTATAGACATAAAATTATATTACAATAAGACATGAAGTAATATGTAGTCTTAAGGTCAGATCTAGTTATATATTTTTTCCTCATTGGCATTTGTGTGTGTGTGTTTGGGGGGGGGGGCGCGGAACCCATCCCTTTCCAATACTGATGCCTCTACGTGGCCTCTGTATACCAGGGATAAGTAGGCCTTTTGTGTGTGTGTCTGTTCTTGGACTCTTGCTTACATAGTTTACATAGGAAGTATGTTCACAACTCAGCTGTTGTATCCTTTTGTACTTTTTAATTTTATTTTTATTTGTGTGTGTGTGTTCTACTGTGTATTTTTTTCCCATAACCCTGAAACCCTATCCCTCTCCCCCTCACCCCCCAGCACCCCTCAGTTTGTTTCCTGAAATTAAGAGTCTTTTACAGTTTGTCTCCCTCCCTAGTCCCATCTTGTTTCCTTTTAATGTTTGTTTTGTTTTTTATTTTTGTATTTTATTTTATTTTTTGACTTTAAATTTATTTTATTTTGTTTCCTTTTAAACCTTTTGTTTGTTTCAGACAGGATTACCAGCCAGACTATTGTGTTATATCTCTTTAAACATAAGGCAAAAGTTTCTGGCTACTTTTCTATACCATGACACTCTTCCCTCCTACTCACCATCTCCACTTCTGAAAAAGTAAATTTATGTGTTTTTGTCACCATATGTTATTGTAATACTGCTGACTATATTTCCTATGCTGTATTTATAATTACTGTAATTTTTTTTTTACAACTGGAAGTTTGTAACTCTTAATCCCCTTGTTATTTATACTTCAGTACATTTTTTTCTAGATTTACATGCTTTTATTATTATAAGAAGGAAGATCTATAAGATTATGAATTGACATGTAATTGTGTATTCACATCATTGTACACATTTTTAAAAATTAATTGCATTATTATTATTTATTATTATTAGCCTGAGCTCATGACATCTCTGTTAAACATTTAAAACAATAGGTATTTTACAAATATCCTCTTCTGTCTTTCTGAGTGTTCCTTGGCTGAAAAATTTTAACATCATCACTTATTAAAAAACTTTGCTCAGGCAGAGCAACTTACTGTTGAGTTTTTTCTACTAGATCTTCCTGTCTACTTAAGCCCAGATATATATGCATGCATATATGTATGATATATAATTTTTAAAGTCTTTGGTATTTATATTAATCGATATATTTGATAAAATAATGCATTTGTTAAGAAATCCTTACCTCCTTTTTAAGATGCTAACTCTCCTCTTTGTATATCGGCTCTCTCTCCCCCCACAGAAATGACTTGATAAAGCAGAGAGTTTCTAGTGTTTGGCCTGCCATTCATTTCACTCCCAAGTGGTTGTTTTCTTTTGAGACCTATTTGAAATTTGGTTTGTTTCCTTTTTGTTTACATTTATTGACGGTGCTGCAGTACTTTCTGAAGACCAAGAATGGTAACACAGATCAGTGATATTTTTCTTTTCCAATAGTTATAATTATTGTTTCTTTAATTAAATCTCCACAAGCTATAAATTATTTAGTTACTTACAGCTATTGAATTTGTGTTTCTTGCCTATCCAGAACTCAAATTTCTGAATCACAGAGTGTGCTGCATTTTCTCTGCATGTCCCTTCATTCACTGTATTTTAATCTATAACACCAATATAAACATATGAAGAAATCTATAATCTAACATAATACATTTGAATTTTTTATATATAAAACAAGGATTTATAATTTTTTACCTTTGTTTTCATTTCTTTACTGTAATTTTACCCAGGGGATCTGCTAGTATCAAAGCCCCTAATAAAATCCTTTTACTCACATTTCAAATTTCCTACAGATATTTAATATCTTATAACTTGTTTTAGAGTCTCTTGCTATCATAAAATGTTTTGCTTATTTCTCACATCTCACTCCCTGTGCTAACTTCATGATCCCTTTGGTCATGTGTTGTATTCAGTTTTTCATTAGAATTTATAAGATAGGATAAACTGGAGCCAATTTTTTTTTTAGTTATAGATATCTTTACTATAAAGCTTTATCAGTTTTATGAGTTCTTTTTCAAGCTTGGTTTATTTGGTTGTTAAATTTCTCCATATAAATTCTTCTTAAATTATATTCTTTAAGATGATTGCAATAATCATTTCATTTTCTGCATTATTTGAAAGTAAATTATAATTGGATCTAGATTTTCCAATAAAGATATTATCTTTTAACTATTTTTTAGACTGAATGTTGACATGTGTAATTTTTTCTATAAGGTTATTTTGCTTCATTAAATAATCATCCTCTCATTAAGATAGTTTTTTTTCAATTGCCATAGGCCGAGTTAAAGTACACAATCTTATTCCTCATTATTAAAAAGGACATCATTTTAGCCATTATAAATTTTTTTCAATATTTTGCTAGCTAGTTTCAAGTTTAGTTAGACTATTTTTTATTTATGTCAGTAATCTTTTACAAAATATACTACATGAAATTCTTTTTGCATATTAAAAACTTGATCAGCTAAGTAAATACTCATTGATTTTTTTTTTTAAAATTTTAGTATTTGAGTAATAGACCCAACGTGGGGCTCGAACTTACAACCCTGAGATCAAGAATCACGTGCTCTACCAACTGAGCCAGCCAGGCACCCCTCATTGATATTTTTTCTAATACTGAAAGTTACTTTTCAATTTTGGAAGACATTTCATTGTCTCCTGGTTTGTGTTGTTCATAATTGTGAATCTCCTGTCAATCTGTCATTCCTTTTCTCTCTGAATGGATGTTTAAAGTTCCATGTTTTTTTATTTTGTGTTTTGCAATTTTGCTATCAGGTATTTAGATGTATGGGGTTTTGTTTTTTTTTTCAATTTATGTTTTAAGTTTTTGTACTACCTGAATTACAAAATTTATGTATTTAATCAATTTTAGGAATTTCTTAGCTAATATATTTTCAAATATTGCAACAAATCCAATAACCCTATGCTTTTTGCTTACACTTAAATTGAGAGAACATGGTAGATTTTCTTATTCCATTTTTTTTAAATCTCCTAAATTCCCTCTTTCTATAGTTTGGCCACTTTGTGCTGCATTCAGGGCAATTTTATATATATTTTGTAATTCACTAATTTTCTTTTCAGTAATATCTAATGATATCTAATTGTGCACTGAGATTATTTTTAATTAGGTTTTAGTTGTACTTTATTTTTTAGTGAAGTTTTAGTTTTACAGAAAAATTTAGCAGTTGAAGAGAATCCCCATATACTTCCTCTCATCCTGCCCTCACTTTCTTATATTGTTAGCATCTTACATGTCTGTAGTACTTATATTAGAGTTGAGGGACCAATATGGATTCATTATTATTAACAGTGTATGGATTTGTGCTGTTATATGGATTTTACAAATGATTAATATCATTATTGTTATAGTACATATATTTATTTCTGTACTTTAAAATGCCCTTTTCTCCACTATTTATTCGTCTCTATTCCTCCCTCCTATGACCCTACCAAAGCCCTACCAAATATTTGGCAATCACTCATCTTTCTAAGGTCTCTTTAATTTTTCTTTTTCTAGAATGTCATATAGTTGGAATCACACAGGTGTAGTCTTTTCAGATAGGCTTATTTTACCTACTAGTATACACTTATGCTTTCTCCTTGTCTCTTCATGGCTTCTTGGCTCATTTCTTTTTCTCATTAAATAATTAATATTCTATTGTATGTATGTTCTATAGTTTATCTATTTACCAATTAAAGGATATGTTGGTTGCTTCCAAGCTTTGGCAATTAGACTAAAATCTTCTATAAACATTTGTGCATAGGTTTTTGTGTAAACATAAATTTTCAACTCATTTTGATAAAAACCAAGGGAACACAATTGATGGATTGAATGGCATGACCATGTTTAGATTTTAAAGAAATAGCTCAACTCGTCTACAGTTAATGTACTATTTCATGTTTTCACCAGAAATGGAGGATAAAACTATCATTTTTGTTGCTTGTTGTCCACCTTAACTTTTACTGTTGTTTGTGTTTTAGATTTTAACAATTAACTTTTGGGCTCTGTATACTGTTCCACTTATCTATTTGTCTATTTTTAAGCAATATTACACTATTTTGATTGCTATTCCTTTATAGGAAGTCTTAAAGCTGGGTGGTGTTAGTCCTCTGACTTTGTTCTTTAATATTGTTGTTGGTCTTTTGAGTCTTTTCTTTCCCATGTAAACTTCAAAATTAGTTTCTTGATATCTACATCCAGTTAGATTGAAATTCTTAAGAGTTTATACATAGAGGGTTGCCTGGGTGGCTCAGTCATTAAGCATCTGCCTTTGGCTCAGGTCATGATCCTGGAGTCCTAGGAATTGAGCCCCGCATTGGGCTCCCTTCTCTGTAGGAAGCCTGCTTTTCCCTCTCTCACGCCTCCTGCTTGTGTTCCCTTTCTAGCTGTGTTTCTCTCTGTCAAATGAATAAATACAATCTTTTAAAAAAAAGTTTATACATGACATAGATGGAGACATTTAGAAATTCTATTTGGGATTTTTTTTTTTGGTATTTTTTTCAAATCTTCCTTATTTGCAATTTTATAGTCTTTGCTTATTTGTATTGTCTCTTTAATTTATTTAAATATTGTAAATATCATTACCCTAAATTGTATATCAGATAATTCAAGTATATAACAACCTAGAGTGTCTAATTATGCTGCTTTTTGTTTCTTTTGGCTCTTATGCATAATAGTTTTTTTTTTTTTTAGTGTGCTTTGTTATTGTGGATCATGAACTCATATTCTTCATGTTTAAATATGGAAAAAATATCAGATCTTGACTGAGCATGATATATCAAGGAGAATTTTTTTTCACCTGAAAGGACATAGGAGTATTAACAACCTAGATCTCATAAAGTTAATTTTTTGAAGTTTATTTTGTTTTTTTCATATAATTTTTTCATAGAATTTACTATGTTACACAGGTAACATGTGTTTACATTTGAAACCCATATGATGAAAAGCCTGTGGTTCTAAGTTGTCTAAAAATTTTTTCATTATTTAAATTTCAGGTCAAGAGGACTAGTTTTGTTTTTGTCTTTTGTTTTTCCTTTGGATGGCAGTATTTTTATCACCCACTGTCATAGGTCAGGTTGCCTAGATGCAGAATGTAAGTGGGAGATCCTTATTAACATGATTTATTGGGAAAGTCCTTTCAGAAAAAAGAGATGTGAAAAGAGCTGGATAGAACAGGTGAATTCAGGCTGCAACTTGCTTGTTTAATGACAGTTCCTCATGGGATAGACCCTCATGGGAAAATGATTGCATTTTATGCCATTCTTATGGTTCCATCCATGTGTTTCTTCTCCAGTTGTTCAAGAGTACTCTTTTCAGGCTGCTGATCTACCATCTAAGACATTTGCCACTGCTCAAGGATCTGAGTATAGTTTGGCCACTTGCTTCTCTGGATAAAATGTATGACTTGATTCACTGTCTAAAACTCAGAACTCAGGAGGATCTCCCCTTACTGTTGTCATCCAGAGGACACCAGAATGAGGTAGTCCATTAATTGTTACCATTAATTGTTCATTTTTGATCTGCACCAATATGCTAAACTCTCTAATCTTTTAACTAATGTTGTGTTCTTTCCTCCTCTCAGTTCTTCACAGGGAAACTCCCTTAGGGTCATGCATGTGAGATGGGTCTGGTTTTTACACTCTCTTATAACCAGTTTTAAATAGTTAGTTATTGTTTTTTAACAAACTAAGAAATTTACTCTTAACCTGATGCAAGAGCCAGCTTAAAGAACTCTTCTATGTAAATCGAAATATATGGACCAAAAGTACACAGAATTGGCCTACTACCATACTACTCTATCCCTTCTGGCCAATTTGAGTTTTCGTCTTATAAAACCATCCCTGTCTGGGACCATTCAATTCTCCATATGGGCACAAAGAATCTCCAGTTTCCCAGGTCTTAGGGTAACTTAGGCTGATGATTTGCTGACTTTTTAAAAAGTTTGATTCACCCTTTCTTTCTATAAATAGCACAAAAGAAAATCTTGGTAAAATTTGATCTGGATTCTAAGGAGCAGAATAAAATTAAAACAGGAAAGCAGATTGCAAAGTATCTTGTGGAAACATCAAGAAATTGCTCTACATCTTCACCAGCGTATGATGTTGTCAGTGTTCTGGATTTTGGCCATTCTAATAGTTATTTAGTGGTATCTCATTATTGTTTTATTTTGTACTTTTTTGATGACATATGATGAAGAGAATCTTTTCATATGCTTATTTTCCATGTGTTTATCCTCTGCAGTGAGGTGTCAAAGTATTTGCCACCCTCTCCTGTTTTTTAAATTGGATGTTTTCTTATTGTTGAGTTTTAAGAGTTCTTTTTTTATTTTTGGATAGAAATTCTTTCTCATAATTTGTCTTCTGCAACATTTTCTCCTAGTTGGAGAGTTGTCTTCTCATTCTCTTGGAACTATTTTTAATTTTAATGAAGCCTAGCTAATTGATTATTCTTTCATGGATTGTGCTTTTGGTGTTTTATCTGAAAAGTCATGGCCAGAGGCTAAGTTCTCTGACATGGTATCTTCTAGGAGTTTTATTGTTTTGTATTTTACATTTAAGTATGTGACTTCATTTTTGTAAACAGTATAAAGTTTGTTTCTATATTCATTTATTTGCATGTGGATGTCCAGTTTTCCCTCACCATTTGTTGAAAAGACTATCTCTGCTCCATTGCATTGCCTGTGCTCTTTCTTTAAAGATCAACTGACTCTGTTTATGTGGGTCTAATTTCTGAGTTCTCTATTCTGCTCCATTGATCTGTTTTTATATTCTTTCACAAAGACTGCACTGTTTTGATTACTACAGCTTTACAATAAGTCCTGATATTGGACTTCACCATTCCTACAACTTCTCATTCAGTATAGTGTTGACTATTCTTGCATTTTATCTTTCATTCTGTAAGAAAAACAATACAAAAAGGAAGTATGAGAAAGCCTGCATGTTTATACCTGGTTGGTATTGCCAGGACAAAAGAGTCCCTATGGGTGCATCAATCTGTTAGGGTAAGTAGATATGGTGACTCATACACTTTAAAATTAATTTTTGAAGTCTCTTCTATGTTCATACCTTTGAGTCGAATGTCAGTAGCTGGCAAAGGATATGAGAATGAATAGAATAAACTTATTTTCAGTGAACCATTATTCCAGTAAGGCAGATGTATCTATAGTCTCTTTCTCCATGGATTCAATGGCACTGTACTACCCTGATCTTCATTTTACTTCTGTGAACATATTTTCCATTTTCCTTAGCAGATTTAACTTTAGTAGATTTCTACTTTACATACCGAATGATGTTTTTAAGACATAAACTATATCATATTGAATACATCAGACTGTTATCCATCTGTCCCACCTCCCAAGCATGTATATGTAATCAGTGTCCCCTTTGCTTTAAGAAAATCATAAAACACAATAACCCCCATGATGTCTGACCTCTCTGCACTTTCCATCCTCCTCTTTGTTTCACTCTCTGTACCAACCACTGCAATCTTTTTTTTTTCCCCCTAAGGTCCTCATTCTCACCATATTCCTTCCTGTAACAGTGTTATAGGGCTCTGGTTCATGCTTTCTTCTTGCCAGACTTGTCAGGGACCAGCCTCAGCAGAGATGTGGGTCCCGAACCACGGGATGTCTGGCGGGCGAGATAATGACATGGACACGGAGATCTGATGCAAGCTGACAGACCTGAGTTCAGTCAGGAGAGACCTATGAAGCAGGCTCTGGCTCTCTAGCTTTGGCTCTGGCCCTCTTGCTCTGCTTCTGTCTCTGTTTCTGTCTCTTTTGCTCTCTGTCTGCTTCTGTCTCTGTTGCTCTCTGTCTGCTTCTGTCTCTCTTGCTCTCTTCACTTCTCTGTTTCTGTCTCTCTTTGCTTCTGTCTCTCTTTGCAGGCTCACTGCTGCCTTTTCCTTTGCCTCTGACTCTGCCTTTGTCTCTCTTGATTGTCAAGGGTCCCAGTATTTTATTATTCCAAAGTGAGGAAGTTGGGTGGTGCAGTTAAGTCTTTAACTGCTTTTGCACCTGCCCTAGAGACAGGATTAGTATTGTTACTGCAGGGTACAGAGTGATTGCTTAAACTCACAGAAACTGAAACCGTTGAGGCACAGGGATCAAGGAATACAGACAAGAGATAGAGATATGATTACCAGGAGGAGGATTAAATGGAATAGTGTCTTGGATAAGCGCACAAAGGGCATATTTCCCCGGCCCACAGAGTACATGGCTTTCCAGATTCTAGGCGGGGGGGGGGGAGCCCGGAGGGACTTTTATTCACATTCATGGGTACCTCCACCAAAATTCCTGGTGGCTTGGGCATGGCAGGAGGGGTAGGTCACACACTGTCCCCGACACAGACTCATCCTTTTCTCCTTCTCCTCTTTATCCTTAAATTCTTATATGGCACCTCCTCAATGAAGTCTTTTCTGGCCTCCTCCTTGGTTAGGAAAACTCTTTCCTAAAGTTATTATTATAACATTATTTTACATTATGGAATTATTATATAGCATTAAGTTATTATAACATTCCTCTTTCATTGCACTCATTATTGTTCTGTTACATTTATCTTGTAATTCATTCATTAATGTCTACTTTTCCCCATAAAACTGAAAGCTGTGTTAAGGCAGTTCTTTGTCTACCCTGGCTCAACAATGCACGCCTAGTAACTAGCACAAGTACTAATGAGTAGTTGACAATCAATGTAATTATGTTGAAGGAATTTTTTAAATAGATGAATGTGGCACCACATGAATAAAATAGTAATAAACATAGAAATAAAGTACACAAAGTAATACTTGTCAGGACCAAATTTGGATAAGTTCCTGCTCAAGACCGAATTGCATATTGCAAGATTTTAGGATCTCAATAGGAAATATGTCATATTCTCCAATTGGGTGATTAGACAATTTACTTTCTTATGTAGGTTTGGAAAGCACTTAAAAAACCAACAAGGGATTTGCAGGATGACCCTGAGGGCTGAAGGGAAAGGGAGAGTGTGATTACTATATCCCAGAACAACTAGCTGCATGGAGAGGTGCATTTGACTGGAGCTATGGCTTTCTATAGAGGAACTCCTTCAGCTGATGGCAAACTCGCAGGGAGGTAGCTGAGGAAAGGAATGCCCTCTACTGGCTCTGTGTATTCATTTCCTATTGTTGCTGTAACAAAAATCCATGATTTTTTATATTAAGATGTTAGCAAAGATGTGTTCCTTTTGGAGACCTCAGGGGTCAAACTATTTTCCTGTTTCTTTATTTTTCTTTAAAGATATTTATTTGACAGAGAAAAACACAGCTAGAGAGGGAACATGAGCAAGAGGAGTGAGAAAGGGTGAAGCAGGCTTCCTGCAGAGCAGTAAGCCAGATGTAGGGCTCATTCAGGGACTCTGGGTTCATGACCTGAGCTGAAGGCAGATGCTAATAACTGAGTCACCCAAATGCCCCTATTTTTCTATTTCTTACAGTGTCCAGGGAACATCTACATTCCTTGACTCATGGCCCTTACATGTTCAAACCAGTAGGATAGCATCTTCAAATATCTTTCAAACTCTCTGGCATCACTTCTGTCCTCACATTGTACCAGTGCTGCTCTCCACCCACCACCCACCCCCACCATTCCTGCTTCATCTTGCTCTCTTGCTGACTTTGATCCTCATGCCTTCCTCTTTAAAAACCTTGTGATAACATTGGGTCCCCTGGGATAATTCAGAATAATATTTCTATCTCAGAAATTCTATGGTTTTTTTTTTGTTAAGATTGTATCTATCTATCTATCTATCTATCTATCTATCTATCTATCTATCATCATCTATTTACTTACTTACTTATAGGACATGGTGGGGGGAGGGCCAGAGGGAGAAACAGACTCCCCATTGAGCAGGGAGCCCAATGAAGGGGACTCTCTGGGATCATGACCTGAGCTGAAGGCACATGCCCAACTGACTGAGACACCCAGGCACCCCCATCTCAGAAATTCTTAATATACCTGCATATCTTTTTTCCATATAAAGTAATATATTCACAGGTTCTGAGGATTAGGGGGTTGATGTCTTTGAGGGGTCATTATTGACTACCACATATTCTCTTTAGCCTCTCTTCTCCTGCTCTTGCCTCCCATTGGTCTAACTGAACTGAAAGCAAGGGAGTAAAGGAACACATTGGATTGGCCTACATAGATTTGCCTCAAAGATGCAGTGTTTGATGGATCTGGAAGGGAAACTAGAATACATGCAGAGACCTCATATATAGTATTACTCAATTATCATTGGTTCTATCCCATCCATTTTACAACCTGAATAGGTCTTTTCATTCATAAGTTTAATTTGTTTAGTAATATGTGTTATGCTTCCACTATATATTTTTTAAAATTGAAAAAAGCTATGAAAATGAAAAAAAATACTTAGAAATGCCCTTTTGATTTGATTGGTTTTAGTTTTATTCTTCTCAAATAAAAATTCCCTAGATTCCTAGATTTGGAAAAACTGGAAAAAAGTAGGTTAATTACAGTTTTCTTTGACTTCAAATGTTTTAAAATATACAATTATTTAAATAGCTTGAGCAGAATATAACTATATATTTGTTGCATTGATCAGAGGTTTTGTCCCTCTTGCCTACAGATAATTGCAATCATGTCATTGGGTTCTACAGAAACAATTTAAAATTGAAATATATTCATATTTATATGGAAATTCTTATATGAGGTACAGACATTTTCAGACCTTTAAGGCCTATACACTCAATAAATTTATAAAAAGTCATAATTTTAAACCAGTGGGAAGGACAATTTAAAGGGGTAGTTTAGAAAAGAATAAAAAACAGTGGAAAGATTTCTTGACTTGAGATTAAAAAGTGAAAGACTCATCTTGGAACTAAAACCATGATTAAATAAACAGCCATAGTGGTACTTGTAAACAATTATATATTGACCCAGGAGGGTATTGGATAATTTTGCTTCCTTTTGCAGTCTGTCTTCTCTGTTACACAGGACTTTGGTTTGCACGGTAATAGAGATTATCTACTATAATGTTACTCAAGCTTCTGAAAATGTTTGTGAAATGTGTTATTGTAGTTATGAATCATCCTAGTTACTGCCAATAGCTCTTCATTTTCAGAAGCTAAAGGAAAATGACTCAGTTAAGCCAACCTAATTGATGTAGCATATTGGCGAGGATTTCTTATTATGGATAACTATCAAATATTATCTTTCCCTGGTACCCCTCCTTTTGGGGGGCATATTTCCCTAGTATATGGATGTCTTTGGTACAAGTTATTTTTACTCCTAAGAAGTTGACACATACTGACTTTAGATACTGAAACATTTAAACATGTATGATTCTATAAGTAGGCATGTTGGTGCAATCAAGAACCAATTTCCTCTCCAACATTTCTGTAAGTCACACATAACCCTCATAATAAAATATACCTAAAAATCACTAAGATAAATTTTGCTTTCTGAGATCTTAGTTTTTAAATTTTTCTTTCTCACTCTTATCTTCTTTTCTGATGTCTAGGTGCTTGGAAGATATCAATTAAAGCTTTTTTTTTTTTTTCCAACTTATAGGTTAGCAAAATTATTTATCTCTCAAGAAAATTAGAGTGTTCTTTCCTTCTATATTTCTTTTCTAAATACTTTCTCTATTTTTCTAAATTTTGGACCATTCATCTCATTCTATTACATTTCAGGGCAATGAAAAGGAAGCAACATAATTATTACTGGTTAATTGAAAAATTCTACATATATAAATTCATTTGTGCAAAATGAATAAATCCATCTCATATTATTTCCCATCAAATAATTATTCAATATTATAACTAAAAATTATAATTATTCCAAGATGAAGGCAGAAGTAATTTATTTTTCTCTATTTTCATTTAACCACTTCAGAAATATTAATCAAACAGATATTATATACTTGTGCCATAATATGATCCCTCTTTGGGGGGATAGATATATTTAATATGCATCTTTGTTTCCGAAGGTGCTGACATTACAGCATGCTGCTTAATGTTTGTTTTTTATCCTTAAAGCTGGAGTTAGGTTTAAGGTGAATTTAGTAATCAGTATAGTGCTTTTGAGGAATTACGGGAGCTGTGTAGAGAAGATGGCACTTTTTTACCTGCTAAGAGATAAGTAATTTAGAGTTATAATTTATAGTTAGATAATTTATAGTTATATTCAGTGATAGAAATGACCATAAGATATTTATGGGAGGACATAGGAAGAACAAGCAAGACAAAGAAGTGTCAAGAAAGGGAAATTCTGGCAGGGAGTTTCTGGTAGAAAAATGTCCATTTTCAGGGGTAATTAAGACAAAGTAGGAGAAAAAATTAGTAATGAACTTGAGAGGGTATCATTTGTTCAAGGAGTCAAAGTAGGTTAGCATGGATGACATGCAAGATTTGAGAAGAGAGTCTTCTCTAGGGGACCAAGCACCATCAGGACAGGTCTTATGTGTTAAGCTAGACATCCCAGTTTAAGTCTTTGGGAGAATATATGACTAGTATCAATGCATTTACCTCTCTGTGCTTCAGTGTTCTAATATTTTTAAAAAAATGGTAAGTAATAATGGCGGCTACCTCATATGGTACTTGTGAGAGTAGAATGATTTTATATATACTGCCTATAAAACCAGTGCCTGGCATGGTAAGTACTGGAAAAATGCCAAGTTAACTATTGAAGGATTTAAAGCAGGAAAATGACACCATACATAAAATCTCATCCAGAGCACATGTCTTTCTTTATGATATATTTGGTATTTCTTTTATCATTATGAGATTTTCCTGGTTTTCTTAGAATAATAGGGTAAACTAAGGGAAAAGTTGCTTAAATACCAGGAAATTCATTAAAAATTGTTGAAAGTAAAATTTTAGACCACTTAAGATCACTCAACATTTCCCTTTTAAGGATAATTTGTCATGTTTTTCCACAGTCTATATTTGGACAGCTACCATAAACACGACCTGATCAGCTCAATATTCTGCATAAATCTAACAGAAATGAGAGGCTCTTTGGCTGTATCTGTTTCCTGAAGAGAAGAGTTCATGCCAAGTTTCTGTGGCAAAGGTCAGTGTTTAATAGATACTGTGGTACACTTAATAATCCTATGAAATCCTGGATGTTTAACCACAAGTTGGAATCACAGCCCTATTTTTCACATGTGTTCTTTTGCACATAGCCTTAGGTACAGAAACAAATTTTCTAAACATTTCCACTTCTTTTCCTTCTTATATAAAAAATGCATGGTTTTAAGTTAGTTCCATCGATACCACCTTGTTTCTTTCATTTACACACTCTTTCAAGGTAAAATTAAAACATCAGTATTTGCAAAGAAATTGTTTTATTGAATAACAAGGCATAACTCTTAGTGCTTGAATTAAATTCATGTGGGAATAAGGATAGTGGTAGCCTTGTATGAAGCATTGTAGTTTTCCTTTCTTTTCCCTTCTTCTCTCTGTCTCTCTCCATAAATGAAATCATCCCTGTAGACAGAACTCTGTTAGTTATATCCATTAAGCTGTTGGATGTTTTCCAAATCATTTTCCATCCAAAATTATAGATGAGTAGTTGAAAAACAACAAGGTGTATCAATATTAAAACATTCCACTTAGAAGAAAAAAGAAAAAAATATTTGGTACTTACAGCACATTTACCCATAAATTGATTATTATATATGAGGTGATTATTGTATATTGAGGTGAATGATTATTGAGATGCTCTCCTACTCTATCTGTTTTCTTCTTGTATTTATGTGCAAAAAAGAAAGAGTATTCTCTGTCTGTAAATATTGTAATTTGAATTGAGGCTATAGAGAATATAGCCAGTGAAGTGTAATTGCTAGAAGTGCTCTTCTCATTTCATATCTATTGATTGGATAGTTCACATTTGAATGGCATCTATATGAAATAAAACAGGGAAATAATACGATGCAACTGGAGTTATAGTCATGTTCTTAAACCATAGAAGTGAATAGACCCTGGGAGATTATCTGGCTCTACCCCCCTATGGATTGGTGAGGACACTAAAAGCCAAGAAGGTAGGTTGATCACCGTTGTTGCTGGAGTATAGGAAAGAAAGAATATTCCTAAATTTGTGCCAAGTCCAGCCGATCTTTCTTCATTTGTCCTTGATGGTTATTACTTTCAATTAAAGTCATAAAAGTAATTGTGCATTTCTGTAAAGACAACAGGTTATTTCTTTCTGATTCTGCCCGTTCAAATAGCTTGTCATGATGTACTTTTTCAGCTTTGAGGGAGAAGGTGATAAAATCCAAGCACTTTCCAACTCCATTGCTGGTAATCCTCTAATGTCCTCATGTTGTGCTCATCATTTTATAATGTACACTTAGAGAAGGCTTTCATGTAGTGGGACATGAAACCATACTAATAATAGTTGCTCTGTTTTGGACTTAGAATTATTCATTCTTTTCCATTTTTCTAGTTAAATTCTTTTAGAGCAAAATAAATTAAAAGTTTATATTGTTGGCCTTTCAATATTAGGAATGCATACTAACTAAACAATGTATTACTGAGAACAAGATAAAAATATTAACTACTCTGGAATTGGAGCAGGGAACTTGATTTAAGAGGGCAACTATTTGGCCAAAATTAACAAGACAGAAAACAACAAGTGTTGGAGAGGCTGCGGAGAAAGGGGAACCCTCTTACACTGTTGGTGGGAATGTAAACTGGTACAGCCGCTTTGGAAAACAGTGTGGAGATTCCTTAAAAAATTAAAGATAGAGCTACCCTATGACCCTGCAATTGCACTACTGGGCATTTACCCCAAAGATACGGA
>PITA01011614.1:0-65657 GCA_004023965.1 Spilogale gracilis | reverse complement strand
CCCCCCCCCCCCCGCGCCCCACTGCAGCCCAAGCCCCCAGCACCAGCTCGGGCTCAGCTCAGCTCACCCACAGCCAGTTACCTCCAGACAGGTCACACGAACAGTGGGCACAATCACAGGGACCCACCAGGGACCACCCAACGATTACTGCAGCGAACCCGTCCTAGGCAGCCATGATTTCCCTGTCACGGGTCTACACGGTCAGCGGGAGGCGAGGCAGAGGCTGAGCCCGGCCAGTGGAAGCATGGCGGGCGTCCTACCACCTGGGTCAGGCCCATGCACTCGGGGGGAGCCCCAGAAGGGCAGAGCAGTCTGGAAGGAAAACTGCTGAGGGAGAAAAGAGAATCCTCTACCCCAGGGCTCTGTGGCTCACCTTTCCAGAAAGCTCTGTTCTCTCTGGAGACCTGAATTCCTAAAGCCCAGCTGTTGATGCGCTTTCTTCACAAAGATGCGACTGTGCGAACTACTTTGGAGATGAGTGTCTTCTCATAAACACACCTTAACTCGCCAGAAGCAATACAAATAGCCTGAAGGAAAAACCTCTATTCTCAACAATGAGCATCTAACCACAAGAAGTACCCTTATTTATGAGAGTGAAGGTGAAACCGTTAAGGTCAACCATTGACTGCTTGACTAAAGCCAACTGAATTGAACTGCTTCCAAATACTCTCACCCTTGCCGTGGTGCGGGGCCCCACTGGGCAGCCCCACAGGCGACGATAGAGCGGCCCCCAGGCGGGCACACGGGCAGGGGGGAGGGCAGGTGTGCACACGTGCTCCACAGCACGCAGTCCCCGCACACCGGGCGCACCTGCACAAATACGACAGTCAGCGGGGGAACGAGCGGGTGCCCAGGCCACAGGGCCCTCCAGCTGCCACCGCCACCGCCACCCTCAAGGCTCAAGCCACTCTGCCTCCAGGGACCCACGGTTCACAACTCCTACTTCAAACACAAATGTTAAGAAGGTTAACTCTTTAACTGCTCCACACACACACGCAGACGCACACACGCACCCCTAAGTTAGGAAGGAGTCAAAGCCGCTGCAGAAAGAATCCGAGAGACGCTGACCAGCAGGCCGCCAGGGACAGTGTCAGGTGCAAGAGCGGCCCAGGCTATGCGGGGAGGAGGGATGAAGTCCACATCCTTCCACGCAGCGCCCACCTCCTCCGATCAGCCTCAAAGCACCCTGCCCTGGTGGGCGGGGGGGGGGGGGGCACCAGCTATCATTTATTATCTAGCAGGGCTGTGAAGATACCCAACGGTGGCAAAATACGAAGGGAAGGGGAAAGAAACCTCTCTAAACACATATTTCCACATTAAGTATGTGTTTGCTGGACTCATCTTTGTGATTCCACAGGTGGCCTTGCTTTCCCACTGCGCAACCCGGAGCCTACGGAGAGGCAGGCCTTTCTCCCCCAACAAAGGGCGCACCACCCAACACGCAGGGCAGACAAGGAGGGCCTTCTCTCCCTGCGGGGGGAGATGCAGTCCTAGCCGCCATCGGAGAAGGCCAACTCCGCACGCCCCCTGCCCCTCTCCGCTTCGGACCCCTGCCCGGGACCGGCACCAGGACGGCGTGTTCTCCTCAGGACCGCGGCAGCGCCGCACGCGTGCACCGCCGCACGCATCCCTGAGATGGGATGATTCTTCTGTTCGGGGAGCTGGTGAGATGTAGGGCGCCATCTGCCCGCCCCCTAATTTTCAACTGGTTTCCACATACCAATTTCACTAGCTGATTATCAAAAGGGTGGGAAGAAAAAAAATGAATCCTTTCAATATCTGATAGATTTCCTTTTCCCTCTTTTGTCTTTTTGTTTTTTCCCTTTGGCAGCAAAAGGAGTTAGATCCTAAATTTGGAAAACACAATCACTATCCAAAGTAGCCCCAGAAATTACATTTAAGGGACAATATCAGAACAGATTCCTTTTCCATCTGCTGCTTAACCCTGAATCGCCTTGTCCGCAAGGAGCAGACCCAAGGCACCACAAGCTTCCATGCCCCTGATGGAGAGCTTTCTTACCTCTCGGTTTTCCAGAGAGCCAAAGCAACTGCATGCCACGCTACGACAGCCCTCTGACAGGCGATGCTGGCCTTCCTCCGGGAGACGTGGCGCCGAGAGCACAGCTAAAGCAGGCTGCACGGCGTCTGAGGCCAGGTCGCACACACGCCACGAGGGGCCACCTGGGGCCACCTGTGGGCGCACACACCCAGCACCGCCCAGCGGAAATGCCCATAAAGAAGCCTTCAGATGACACACCAACAGGGTCCACGTCTTCCAGCTGAGACCCCAGGCTCAAGGACCAGAAAGCCGTCCACAGCTGCCCTGTGTCAACTGCTCGATTCACGAGGGAAAACGAGCCATCACTGTAGTTTTGAGGCACCACATTTCCAGGCAGCACGCGAAGCGACAACAGACATCTCCGGCAGTGCCCTTCTCCTCTGTGTCCCTTCCAGGGTCACAGCAAACACAGCTCTGGGCCTGGCCCGCGCAGCACAGGCTGTACCCCTACGGGACTTGATTTCCAGAGGAGACTCAGCACACAGTGAAATGGAGCAGGTGCCATGGATGCCCATGGGGAACACAGCCATTCTGAACCCAGATCCATAGTCCCCGGCACCCTAGGCTTCCAGGAGGTAAAGCACGCTATCTGGAGCCTTTCAGGTCTGCGGAGGACAGCAACAACAAAACCAGCCACGCCCAGAACAAGTTCCTGAGACGTCACTGGCCAAGTGCTGGGCTAGAGCAGGTGTCTGTTCTTAGGGCATGAACCAGGGAATGGGGGTCACACAACGTTTACTTTCAGTATGACCTTCCACACAGTAAAGACCTTTAAACACGTATTTCTTACCACAAATAAAGATGCTGATCTTCTAGTTTATACATCAGTGTCTTATGAATTTGGATAGTGCAATCACCAAATTTGGTTTACTTACAAAGTCGAGTTTCCAGACCTGCAAAGGTGACACCTGCCTTCCATGGGGACCTTCTGCCTGATTCCCACGCTGACAGCTCCCCCCCACATGGCTTGCAGCTGACTGGTGGGGGGTCGGGGAGCACCAGGTGCCATAAGGTGCTCAGAGGGTACATAATGCAATGCGACACTGTGGAGACTCACCATCTGTGAGACTAGAGACCATCTACTCCATCTCCCCTGATTTAACCTGGGCCCACTAGAATCAGGATGCCTCACTGCAGAAGGGCACACAGTAGGGACAACAGGACCCCAAGGATGAAGCAGTGAGCTGTGCGCCTCCCACGATCCCAGCCGCGTGCAAGCCTGTCCACCAGCCTCTAGGACAGCGACTCAGCACACTGAGAAGCACCCTATAAAACCAGAGAATTCATGCCACTCCAAAGATCGAGCTCTTACTTCTCAGTTTCAACCACATTTCTCATAATATAAAAAATACAGTGGGGCCAAAGGCGCCTGGGTGGCTCAGTCATTAAGCATCTGCCTTCAGCTCAGGTCATGATCCCAGCGTCCTGGGATCGAGTCCCAAATCAGGCTCCCTGCTTGCCGGGAAGCCTGCCTTTCCCTCAGCCTCTCCCTCTCCCACTGCCCCTACTTGCGTTCCCACTCTTGCTGTGTCTCTATCAAATAAATAAATAAAATATTAAAAAAAAAAAAAACACGACTACCATTGGGGGAATTCACTCAACATTATATCGTTTGTTAAATCTTAAGTCATCAAAAATTGGGGTGGGGCATAAACAATGAATCTTGGAAAAAAATTAAAAAAGAAAAAGGTTTTGACCCCCCCAAAAAAACCAAAAAAAAAACACCATGCACTTTGACGTAAGGATTATTTTGAGCTGAAAGCATTTGAGAAAAAGCAGATACAAGCTTTCCTCTATTCGTCCAAACACAGGCTATAAAGTTGTAAAGGTGCCCCCCCCCCACTACCAGGACGGACGAAGTTCACACCCGAGAAAACTCCAGACCTTCACCCACTCAGAGATGGCAGCAAGGAATCTACAGAACAAAGACTGGCCCTTATTGTCTAACTACCCCATATATTTGCCTTCCTACAACTTGTTGCCCTAGAAACTCAAAGTCCTTTCCCTTTGTCTTATCACTTCTCTGAAAACTTTACTGGTTTTCTTTTTGTTTCTTTGTTTGTTAAGATGGCATATACACCCAAGTTCTAGCCACTCCTTTGAGTTACTCCCCTCCAGGTACTCCCATGTGTATGTGTCATTTCTCTCGTTAATAAACTTGTTTGTTTTTCTCTTCTTAAAAAAAAGCCTGGGTGGCTCAGTCGCTAAGCGTCTGCCTTCGGCTCAGGTCACGATCCTGGAGACCCGGGATCAAGCCCTGCACCAGGCTCCCTGCTCGGCGGGAAGCCTGCTTCTCCCTCTCCCACTCCCCCTGCTTGTGTTCCCTCTCTGGCTGTGTTTCTCTCTGCCAAATAAATAAATAAAACCTTAAAAAAAAAAAAAAAAGAATACCAATTATCCTTGGATAAAAAAAAAATTTGTAGGATATGCAATACAGATATGAAATTTTAGCAAAATCCCAGAGCTTAAGGCTGAGTCGGTTCTCAGGGTTCCATTACTCCTGCACACTGACGGGCTGGGTGGCAAGCCATGAAACCACAGTGTGTGAGACAGAACTGCACGGGTCCCTCAGACTGAGGGCTCTCTGGAAAGGGTTAGTGGCTAGTTTCTAACTCTCATCTACCGTAGCTGCTAAGAAAACCTAATGGACAATAATCTTTTGAGGCCAAATTGTACTAATTCAAAACACTGACATTTCATGCAGAATGTAAACGGTGCAATTTCGAGCTTTCTTAATGGATTATTCCATCTCATACATCAAGATATAATTAACAGGTGATCAGCATAATGCTTCTGATAGCATAAGCAACAAAAATCTCTGCAAGTTAAAACTTTCAAATATCCGCTAGGACAGTTAGATTCATCGGTCATGACACGACTCTGTGAAAGAAAATCTACCACTGCGTGGGGCACCTGGGTGGCTCAGTCAGTTGGTACGTCTGCTTTCAGCTGGGGTCATGGCCCCAGGGTCCGGGGATCGAGCCCCGTGTCGGGCTCCCTGCTTGGTGGATGGCCTGCTTCTCCGTCTCCCACACTTGTGCGCTATCTCTCGCTCTCTCAAATAAATAAAATCTTTAAAAAAAAAAAAAGAAAGGAAGGAAGGAAGGAAGGAAAGAAAGAAAGAAAAGAAAAGAAAATCTACCATGGCCTATGAAAATTCTTAGAAGTTTTCCTTAAATATATGTAAGAGACGTGTAAAAATAAAAACGTAAGACAGGGTGAGAGCATTTCAAACAGGGAGGAGGAGGGGTGACTCATCAGTCATGGAGACGGCTGGCTGGTGGCAGGGGAGTCAGACCCAGAAACCAGCAGGCGGGCCGGCTAGAGACAGGGCAGCGCAGTCACGGGACGGCCGGGCACACTCCATGACCCTGCGATGAGGAACCCGATTCTAAGCCTGACTCCAAGACCAGGAATCACAGAAGAAAAGCTTCACAGATTTAACTACCAAAACATTATAGACATTTCTGTGGCAAAATGAAGAAGTAAACTCTAAAAGACTAAAACAAAGTGTGCGGTATCTTCAAGGTCACTCTTAACATTGGATGGGCGAACTAGTGACTCCAAGTCAGGTTTTAGAGAAAAAGACAACCCACAAAACAACAGGCAAGAGACTGAGGTACCCCCCACGGCCACCAGACACAAAACAGTGGGGCTGCACAGAAAACAAGCACGCTGTAGCGTTCTAAGGAGATACAGAGCAGACACAGAGGCGAAGATCTGTAACAAAGAAGGCAGTGAGCCCAGCAACATGTAAAAATAATCACCTATCCAACGACCATGTGAAAACCAGTCCAGGAACGCAAGGACGGCTAACAACTGACATACTGAATATTAACAGAGTATCAGGCCAGGGCGCCTGGCGACTCGGCTGGTTAAGGGCCCAACTCCTGATTTCGGCTCAGGGCGTGACCTCAAGGTCATGAGGTCATGCCCCACGTTGTGCCCCACACTGGGCACGGGGTCGGCTCGAGATCCGCGCTCGTCCTCTTTCCCCACCTCATGCACGCACATGCTCTAAAAAATAAAGAGAGTAATGGGCAAAACCCAGAATGATCACCTCAATTGATGCAGAAAAAGCATCTGACAAAATTCTTTCATGATCTACGACAATGCAGTGGGGGCTCTAGTCAATACAATGTGGGAGGGAGGGAGGGAAGAGGGGGCTGAATACGGGTAAGGAAAAGTAAGTGACCCATACATAACCCTACCACCAATAGTAAATATCTCAGTATGTCCCTTACAAGTGTTTTACATAAACAGAGTATAAGTATACTTGCTTTTAATCTTTTCTTCATTGAACGTGATGATAAAGGTCTCTAACATCATTTGCAAGACATGTGTCACATTGGTGTCACCGGCCGCTGCCAACTCCGCTGAGCTGCCCCGAACGCCAGTGAAGCTAACCACACGTGCCCCCAACAAAGGAAGCCCTCAGTCAAGCTCCCCTATTCATGTGGTCGCTGCACTGTATGCCTCCTGAATTTTCCATCAAACCGTATGGCTACCTTCTTACTGTAAACCACATCATCCCCAATGTTGCCAGGACCTAGAATAGTCTACTAACTCACTTCTCTGACTCCAATCTCTTGTCTTTTCCCACTTAACATCTATTCTACCGTTCAAGGGATCTTTCGAGAGCTGTGACCTCACCACGATCTGGGAACACCCAGTGCTCCCCACCGCACCTGGGCTCCAGCTCGCCCTCCCAGCACAGAGGGCACTTTGGCACGTGAGCCCAGGAGTCCAGTGGCTACATCAAGTCCAGGCCTGATTTTATACTTCCCATAAGCTAAAAAATGGTTTTTGTACATTTCTTTAGTTACACGAATTTTTAATTTTTTAAGATTTTATTTATTTCAGAGAGAAAAAGATAGTATGAGCGGGGCTGGGGGGGGGGACCCAGAATCCCAAGCAGACTCCCCGCTGAGCGTGGACCCTGACACGGGGCTCAATCCTAGGACCCTGAGATCACAACCCAAGCCCAAGCTGAGAGTCAGATGCTCAGCCAACTGAGCCACCCAGGCGCCCTCGTCATAAAAAAAAAATTTTTTTTAATGCAGTAAAAAGTGCATGTGGGTGGCACACTTGGTCCTTTCCAGGAAAAGTCTAATCCCTGGCCTGGCCCAACAATTTTTAGGCCCCAGAATAGCCTGTCAAACATCCTCAAGTGCGGAATACATCAGGCTACCAAGAGTGGCTTGAAGGGAGCCTCTGAATCTCTGGCCACCGGCCATGCCCACTGCCCAGCTTTCGTCTTCAGAGCCCCAACTCCGCCCCCAGCCCTGCAAGGACCCACAGTCCTTCTGGCTTAGCACACGCAGCGCTGAGACCCCCATCAGAAGAGGGGCCCCCAAGAAGCACGGACTTTGATGTATTCATGTGTGCAACCCAGCATCCAGCATAATACTGGTACCTAACACACATTCCAGGACTTTGAAATACATTTAAAAATGGTGATTAAACATAAAATGCAGGCCTCTGACATGAAGAGACAAGTCATGGGGTAACAGGAAGATTGCACAAAGTAATGCACAATGAGCCCCCCAGGTGATCTGAACTTGCTCTTTAAGACTGGACACAAGAGCAGAGAGCACATAAGAAAGCTCTAGAGCCGAGAGCTGAGTGTCCCAGGACACGCTGGGCACGAGTGGGCTGGGGGCTAGTGCGCAGGGCTGGGAGAGGAGCCGAGGCTGGGGGTCCACGTGGGCTTGCGTTTCTATCATCGTAACAGTCCTTGATATACGTCAGTAAATTCAGCCAAAATATCTTTTGGCTCCTAGGATTTGCTTCTTACAATATGGCTGCACGAGGAGGCAGGTGCTCCAGCCCTGGGGTCTATCTGGGGTCCAGGGGCACAGCTCTCATGAGTGTTCATCTAACAAACGGCAAGTGCTACGGATCCTCGGGGCTCACTGTGCTCCAGGACTAAGGCCCAGATCTTTGAGCTTTAGAAATTCTCCCTGCCAGGCACCCACATCTCTCACTGTACATCGGAGGGTGGGAACAGAGCAGCTCTAACTGGTCAGCACCCATCTCGGCCCCTGGGGTGAGTCGGACCGCGGGCTCTACTCCAGGACAAAAGACAGGTCTGCCCTAGATCACTGGCTTCAGACTGCAGGCTCCCGAGAACAATGGAGTCACCAGAAAGGAACCATAAATTTGCAGGCCCTCCCGCATTGGCTGTGGGCTAAATAAATAATATATTACCACGCAGACAAGCTATTTTTTCCAGTAAGTAGTACTACCATATTCACAATTTTGTCATTTTCTATCCTCTCAATCAATATATACTTTTCACAATACTACCATGACAATAACTTTCAAAATTTTTTGATGTGAGAGGACAGTTTTTAATACAGTGAGAAAAACTAGCCATCTCTGACAGAGGCTCCCTGAGGGCAGCTTCTGAAGCTCAGCAGCCCTCAGCCCCTGGCACAGCAGCCACCCAGTTTAACTTGCAATTGCTTCGTATCCCACTTCTCGGCCCTGTAAGGCCACGTGGCGCCGTGTCAGGGCGCGGGCCTGACGGAGGGCCAACGGGACCGACCCGAGCTCTGGGCGCACCCTCAGAGCCAGAGCTCAGCACTGCCTCAGCCCCCCCACCACTGAAGTGTGGCTTACTGGAACACACTTTATATACCAAGAAAAAGGAGAAGCCTATTCCTTTTGTTCAGAGCAGAAGACTAACTCCAGCAACAATCCTAGCTGAAATACCATGAATATAAAAGACAGAGATGGGAGACTAAACCGCAGGAAGGTCAAAGACTGTCCCCGTATGAGCACATATACAGCAGGTGCTCAATAAATAAAAAAATCTGCTGGGAAATTCTTACACTCTCAAGGGTATCATTCTATTAAGTGGGTGGGACTGTGCTGGCCCGAAAGGAAGATACGGCCTTTGCAATGCACAGTTTCTGTGAAAATACTTGGAAAAATCCCCAATGGCGACAGCATTCGGCTCATTAGGACAAAGGCACCATCTGGTGGTTAAAAGAATTAAGTGCAGGCTACAGGCAGAAAGCCACAGAAATATACTAATAAAGTTCCCTTATAATCGGAATTATAAAGACGATGTTCCTAATCAAATCAGATATTTTTAAAAAATCCTTCGAAAATACTGCTCTGTAACAGGACTGAAACAGCATGAGAAAAACATTTATAGCTGAATTTCATTCAAAACCCCTATTTTGACTAAAAGACTGAGTACGGTAAAGAAAGTAAACCAAGAGTTGAGTATTTTGAAGCATATGACACAAAAGTGTAGAATTTATTCCCCATCAAAATGTAAGCTCTATGAAAAACAAGAACACTGTTGGTTTTTTTCACTGCTGTACGACTAAGCCCTTCAGCTCACAATAAAACAGCAGTCCTCAAACCTCCGAGCCCGAGGATACTCCAGAGAGTAATGAGCACCCCAAAAAGATTTTGCTCCTACAGGTCACGGCTGTTGATATTTACCAGGTTAGGACTCAAAATTGAAAAAGTCTCAAAATCACTGTCACTTCCTTTAAAAATAACAATGAGCACATTACATGTTAGAGTATTTTAACAAAAGTAATTTTCACAGAAGAATGAGTGTGTGTTGTCACTGGTTTTACAAGTTTACTCTTCTGGCTTAAGACCTGGATTCTCACGTGTCCTGCATGGCACAGCCATCCCCTAGAAGTGTGAACTCTAGACCCCTAACAGACCAGAGTGGGAAAGAGGAGTGCAGCCTTCCTATGAAGACAGTCTGACCTCACGGGCCTGGAGGAGCACGGGGACGTGCTACTGTGTCGAGGACACGGTAGGTGCTAACGCAGCGTGGCCGGTAAGGAGGGACAAGGGAGCAGGGATGGACCGAGTGCAGCCAAGGGCAGGAGGGGTGAGGCCCATTCCCCTTACTTTATACTGCTGACAAGTGTATGATGTAACTGGGGAATCTCTGTTTTGATAGAGTATTATCCTCAGGGTCATCGTCCCTTTAGGTTTTTACTAAACTATTCAAAAAATAATGACTAAAAGACTAAACTGAACTTAACTGCAGATAAATGAGGGTTTCTATTATTTTTTTACTGTAAAACTAATACATGCTCATTTTTAAAAACTCACCATATTCCAAAAAATGTAACAAAAATCACTACCAACCCATGGTGCCCGGGTGGCTCAGTCAGTTAGGAACCTGCTTGTGCATCAGGTAATACTCCAGAGTCCTGGCTGAGCACATCAGGCTCCACTTAGCAGGGAGTCTGCTTCTCTCCCTTTCCCTCCATCCCTCTCTCCCTAATAAATGAATAAAATCTTTAAAAAAACAAAAACAAAACAAACCTGTCAATCCATCAATTCAGAATATCTAAGTTAACTACTGGTATATTAACGTTTCTTTCCTAAACTTAGTAGGAAATTCTTTCACTTGATGTCCAACTGTAAAGTATACAAGTGCAAACAAAGTAACTACAGACAGGGAACCGCCAGTAACCCCAGGGTCCGGCGGCAGCACACACACGCGGGTCCTGGCAGTGGCCCTGGCCACGGAGGTGGCCGCACTCGGAGGGCTACGGGTGGCACGCTGGCTCTGGGGTCGAGTCACAACAGTAGCCACGGACAAGGCAGGGGCACAGGAGTCCCTAGGACGCAGTGCGCACCACAGCCCAGCCCAAAAACATCAGAGCTCCCTGCCTGTACCCTAGACGCCAGCCCTCAGAAGGCAGGTGGCAGCACGTCAGCGGCGGGAGGATAACGCCCCCTCCCTGGGTCCTGGGATGGGAACAGGCAGAGAAGCTAGGCCAGCAGGCCCCCGGGACTGTGCCTGCCCTCCCAGCACACCAGCAGTGGGGACACATGGTCAATAACCAGAGAGCACTCAAAAGGGGCGGGTGCATCTGGAAGGGCCGAGCCGTCCCAGGGTGTGAGGTCCCCCCGTGGAAGGGGACAGCATCCAGGATGGGGTGGCGAGCATGCAGGCTGCTGGCGGACACTGAGCAGTACTCAGACCTCAAGACTGAGGACAGGGAAGGCCAGCAGGGGCCCAGAGGTTCTGTTGGACCGTGGGGGTGGAGGGTGCAATGTTTGACCGGAGGACCTAAGAGACAGCAGGACAGGGCACTAGCACACTAGAACACAGACAAATCCTCAGAGGGGTTTGATCCAAGAAAAGCAGAGAAATAGGATGGGAGCTGGTGTGGAAGTAGGAGAGAGAAAAATATATATATTTTTAAGATTTTATTAATGGGGCACCTGGGTGGCTCAGTCGCTAAGCGTCTGCTTTCGGCTCAGGTCATGATCCCGGGGTCCTGGGATCGAGCCCCACTGGGGCTCCCTGCTCGGTGGGAAGCCTGCTTCTCCCTCTCTCACTCCCAAAAAGATTTTATGTATTTACTGAACAGAAACAGACACAGCGAGAGAGGGAACACAAGCAGGGGGGAGTCAGACGCTTAATGACTGAGCCACCCAGGCGCCTTGATGGGTGCACAGGACTACATGCTGATGGAAACTTAAGAGAGTGGAAAAAATGCAGATGTGGGGGGAGGCGGGTGGGGAAGATTGCAGGGGACAGAGATGTGCTATAGCAGCAAGCTGAGCCTCAGCAGGGCTGAGCCTCAGCAGAGACGGGGCAGAGTGGACAGGTGCAACAAGTGGCTGGGGGCGGGGGGGGGCATGGTGAGAGTGCGGCGAGAGAGGACAAGGAGCCCATGCCAGCCCACCAACCCCAATCCTGGCATCCCCTGCTTTGGCTCCTCACAGCCCACAGGTCCACTCGGGACCCCTTAGCACGCCGCACAGGTGCCACGCTCAGGGCCCGGGCCCAGGCTTCTCTCTCTCACTAGAACTCACTCCCTTACCTTCTTTAAGTGTTTGATCAAAGAGCACCTTCACGTAAGGACAACAGAGAGTAAATAAACCAGCCAGGAGTGCCTGGCTGACTCCGTTGGTAGAGCGTGCAGCCCTTGGTCTTGGGGCCATTGAGTTCAAGCCCCACATGGGGTACAAGCGTTTGCTTAGGAGAAAAAAAAAAAAAGTAGATAAACTAGACTTTCATCAAAACTAAAAATATGTGTGCTTCTTCAAAGGTACTATCAAGAAGTAAAAAGTCGGAACACCCGAGTGACTCAGATGATGAACTGTCTGCCTTCAGCTCAGGTCCTGATGCCGGGGTCTTGGGATCAAGTGCCTCATCGGGCTCCCTGCTCAGTGCGGAGCCGGCTTCTCCCTCTGCCTGCTGCTCCCCCTGCTTGTGTGCTTTCTCTGACAAATTAATAAATACGTTTTTTTTAAATACAGTAAAACGTCAACCCACAAAATGGGAACTATTTCTTTCTATCAGTATTATGAAAAATAATACCAGGATTATTCCTAATAGCAAGGAACGTGCACCGGCTGATGAACGCAGTGTGGTCCGACACACTGGGGACGCTGAGTCAACTATGAAAAGGCGGAAGACACAGGCACAGACAAAACGAGACAGACCTTGAACACAGCAAAAGTGAAAGAAATCAGGCACAGAGGACCACTCCCATGCGAAGTCCAGAGTACGCAAGCCTAGAGAGACAGAGCACGGACGCCTGGCTGCCGGGGGTTAGGGGCAGGAGAAAATGGCAGTGACTGCTGACAGAATAAGGGTTCTTTCTGGGATGATAAAAATGTTCTGGATTTTTTGTGCTCTGTTCACTGACAGACCCAAGTTTGCAGACTAGTCATTCTAGTATTTACTAAGTAGGAATATGTGATGGATGGATGGTGGGGGGAGTGAGTGGGTGGGAAAATGGATGGGGTGAGAGAGGGTGGGGACGGGGGTCTGGGGAGGGAGGGCTATTCCTCTTCCACAAAGAGCGAGCCTGGAGCCCCATGTCAGGCTTCTGGAGGTGGACAGCCAAGCACCCAGAGCCATCTCCCCTGCTGGCACCCCTTCTTCCTTGGTCCTCCTCCTGCTGCCTCCCCCCAAGGCAGAAAAGAAGGCATGTGCTTTCCAAAGTCTACTGAGTGGCTGTGAGCTCTCCTTTCCAGCACTGTCTCCCTTTTCTGTTTAAAGAAGGTCTGTGAAATGGGAAATGTGTCAGGAAGAACGGCCTTCCAGGAAGTCCTCATGCCATCTGTCACAGTTCTAAGGAGTGGCTTCTCCCACAGGTGAGTCCGTTTGGACAGGCTCTTCGCGCTTCTGTAGCCCACCGGGCAGCGTGACTTGAGCTGCCCAACAACCCAGAGCGCTGCGATGGCAGGAGCGCGGCGCACCCTTCCTCCCCAGCATCTCTGAAGACAAGACAAAAGGTCTGACTGAATATATCTTTAATTATAAAAATCCACCATAACTTTTACTTAAACTTTTTCACTTTGGTTGTGTTTTCTTCTCTTAATGCCATGGTCCACAGATGATTCATGCTGCTTCAAGGAGATAAAGATCTTCTAACATTTAAAACAAAAAAACAAAAAATCTCTATAATCCTCTCAAAACGAAAGGCAAATGCTGGGGCGCCTGGGTGGCTCACTGGGTTAAGTGGCTGGCTTCAGTCCTCACATGCCAATGGTCTCAATGCCACCCTTCCTCAGAGGGACCCTTCATCTAACAGAGAGGAAGAGAGGGAGGAAGTAGAGGGAGGAGGAGGAGAAGAGGAGGAGAGGGAGGAAGGAGGAGGAGAGAAGGAGGGAGGGGAGGGGAGAACCTGCCCGTGCAGAGGGCACAACCTCCACCCGGCCTGGGGAAACAGCTCGTCTAAAAGCGCAGTTTCCACTCCCTCCTGGGCTGGGTGACTAACACGAAGCACCAGGGAGACTGTCCTCACAGGCGCTCAGTCCGCCTGCACACCTGGCTACAGGGTCCCTCTTGCAACCACCACCCACAGCAGCTCCACGGCCCGGCACCCAGGGCCTGGGTTCACAGCAGCCGGCATTCTGGGGCTCTGGGGCGGGCACAAAGGAGCTGTCCCTATTGTTCCCTCTTCCTCATTCCGCCCGCCCTGCCCGGCGGAGCTGGAGTTTCCTCGGATCAGGGAGAGTAGCCTACCCTCCCCCACCCCTTTGTTCCCAGAACACAGTTCTAGAACAGGCAGCCTAAGAACCAATCCGCTCCAACCCTGCTGTTTCCCATAAGTGAACCCACAGCCTCTCCTCAGGTCGCTCCCCCTAAGGTGTGCCCTGCATGTGCTCATGCACCACCTGGCTTTCTGTGGGAGCCCTGCTGCCTTGGGTCTCTGCACAGCAGTCCAAGGAAAACGGGCCCTCGCCATCACCCGGGTGGACGGGCCATCCGGCAGCCTGTGCCCAAAGGCTCCCATGAGGCAAGGCACAGCCTTGGTTTATCATCAGCACAGGTGAGAGAGGCAGGCGCTCATTGCAACACAAAATCCCTGCTTCTCCACACTCCGCACTCTGGGGGCTGCACCCCACCGCCAAGGACGTGCACACATCCGCTGGGACAAGACCACCCAAACGGGTATGCTGCAGGGGTGGGGGCAAGGAGGTGACCCCAGCAGCACCCTGCCTCTCGGCCCTGCCCCCAGCCTAGGAGCAGCTGTGTGAAGGAAGGGGCTAAGCCAGGGCAGGCAAATAGGAAACAGCATGCTGTCCTGGGGTTTTACTGCGGCCACCTGCAGAGAAGTCACTCCCGGCTCCTCCTCCTCGGGGCTCCCCCTCCTCGCAAGGCAGGCCTCGTGCACCTCAGCGGCCCTTTCCCAGCATCTGCAACCACCTCCTGAAATGGAAGGAGTTCCAGGCAGGGAGCAGTCCAGAGCTGTGGGCCCACTGTGCCCAACCCCTCAGATCACAACAAACATGTTTAAGTAACTGGAGTTTTCTCAGAAGGAAACCACTTGACCGCACATTTATTGTCTTCACCCTAAAAACTCGGAAAGGTCTTTCTATGGAAATCAACAATACAGCCCGTCCCCCCCACACAAATAATAATGATAATGAGAACACTCATTGCTCTTAGGGTTTCTTGAGATCAGCTTTGCATAAAAGATACTAACAAAAACCTAGGATAGGAATCTGAGGTCAACTCTAAGGGAACAAGAGTCACTTCAACAGCCCTGTCATAAGGAACTCACCTTTGAGATGACCTTTAGAGCCAAGAAACCAGTGACTGAATCACAGGGAAAAAAATCTAAGCTTGCCATGCACATCAGACAGCTTGAGGAAATGGTTGTCCTCTTCCCGAAAGCACGGGGTAGGTCCCAGGGCCCCCAACACTGCCCCGCGGTGAGAACAGCTGGTCTCCTCCTGGGCATCGTCCATCCTCCACTCCAGAGTGTCCCCTTTAAGGGAGAGACCCTGCGGTGCCAGTCCCCCAATCAAGTCCAAGCTGTCGCTCCTAATACAAAACTAAATATTTGAGGCCCTTTTTTAAAAGGAGGCAATATTTTAAAAGTAGTATATTCACGTTTCAAGCAAACTATAAAATAAAACCACAAATATTACTTCCTATTTTTGAGGTTATATGAAAATAAGCAATACTAACCTTCATATACACATGCTCCTCTGTAAACCCCCTTCCCACTTTCTATATTTCTGGCTGGATGCTAGTATTGGCTGGGGCCTCCGGGCAGTGGCTGAACCCCAGAACCATGATGGGGAGGGGGACAAGCCAAAGACCATGGCCAACAAGCCAGAAAAATGAATGATGAGTCATTCTTTGTTACGTATCCGGTTCCACTTAGCCAGGAGCGAACACGGAAGGCACCAGACTTGGACACAGGCTGGAAGTTCAGATGTAGAACAGAGAGCCAACAGAGCCACAGTCCCTCCCAAACCTACCTGTAGCTCCCACGGAGCAGACGGCATTCCTGCCCTACCCTCAGCTCCCACTCCCCAAACTGACAAAGGACAGAAAAGGCCGGCAGACCGAAGAAAAATGAATGCACATGCTAATGAAAATAAGTGTAACCGTTCACCCGTTATTAAAAAAATGCATTTAAAGCAAGGAAGATACCATTTTTCAGCTCTCCGACAGGCAAAAAAAGTCAGAGCCTGTTACTATGAGAGCGGATAAACAGGCAGCCCTCATACACCGCTGGCATGAAAAACTGCGTGAAGCTCTCTGGGGCAATCTGGTCACATGTACAGACTCTCAACATAGACCTAGCCCTTGGCAGAACAACACCACTTCTGGTTCACTCTATGACACACCTGCAGGAGCTCGCCGAATCATCCCTAACAGGGACACGCACTCAGGCTTCCTTCTAGATGAGACCGTCTAACTCCCCCCAGCTAGATACAGAAAATGTCACAGCCCAACAAGGAAACACCAAGAAGCTGGTGTGCTCCTGGGGAAAGCCATGGAGACAAGCACAAGGTAGGGTACGGAACAGTGTGTCTGTGAGCTCCTGGTAAGAGCGCAGATGCTGGCACGTGCACAAAAACCCTCTGGGAAGGAATCATAAGAAATTATTGATAGCATGTGACCTTTCAGTAAGATCAACAGCAAAAAGGGGGCAGAAAGTCACCTTGCAACATGCATCTTCTCTTACTCTTCAACTTTTCTCTTTTTCGTTCTCTCTTTTTGGGCCTTAAGAATTCTGATCCAAGGCGCCTGGGTGGCTCAGCAGGTTAAAGCCTCTGCCTTAGGCTCAGGGTCCTGGGAGGCTCGGGCTCTCTGCTCGGCCGGGAGCCTGCTTCCTCCTCTCTCTCTCTGCCTGCCTCTCTGCCTACTTGTGATCTCTCTCTCTGTCAAATGAATAAATAAAATCTTTAAAAAAAAAAAGAATTCTGATCCATCCAGCTTTGTACATGGTATACTGGGTCCACGGGGCCATGCTCCTCTTCACTTACTCAGCTCTTTAATCGTACGCTCTTCAATCGGCCACAGGGTCTCCCCAGGCCATTGCCCCTACCCCTTCATGCCCAAAGTACCTATAAAAACTGAACCTGTGGGCTGCAGCTTCACGAAAAAAGGTCCCCAGTACTTTTTTTAATGGGCTAACAACAAATCCATCTAAAGAAGGTATAAGTGGGGCCCCCGGGGGGCTCAGTCAGCTAACTGACTCTGGGTTTCAGCTCAGGTCATGATTTCAGGGTTTCAGGATCAGGCCTCGCGTTGGGCTCTGCACTGGGTGTGGATTCTGCTCAGGATTCTCTCTCCCCCTTTACCCTCCCCCATCTCTCTCTCTCTCTCTCTCTCTAAAATAAATTTAAAAAAAGGTATAAATGAACAAGATAATGAACCCAAATAGGAGAAGGAGACAATAAAATAAGTGGAATGGGCGCCTGGGTGGCTCAGTGGGTTAAAGCCTCTGCCTTCGGCTCAGGTCATGATCTCAGGGTCCTGGGATCGAGGCCCGCGTCGGGCTCTCTGCTCAGCGGGGCGTCTGCTTCCTCCTCTCTCTCTGCCTGCCTTTCTGTCTGCCTGTGATCTCTCTGTCAAATAAATAAATAAAATCTTTTAAAAAATAAATAAAATAAAATGAAATAAAACAAAATAAGTGGAAATTTCTACCAAAAATACAGACAAAAATTTCTAAGCAAAGTATTAGCAACTAGAATTCAAAAGCATATAAAACACTATCAGGCATTACTGGGAATACCCCAGGTATACAAGCGCGATCTAACCTTGCAAGGTCCATAATGTAACTCACCACACTAAGAGTTTGTTTAAATGTACAAAAAGTATTCGGTAAAATGTAATATCTAAGTATGATTTTAAAAACTCAGTAAATTAGGAACAGAACTGTCCTTATTCTAATAGAGATTTAAAAAGCTAATAAAGTAGGGACGCCTGGGTGGCTCAGTTGGTTAAGCGACTGCCTTCGGCTCAGGTCATGATCCCGGAGACCCGGGACTGAGTCCCACATCGGGCTCCCTGCTCGGCGGGAAGCCTGCTTCTCCCTCTCTCACTCCCCCTGCTTGTGTTCCCTCTCTCGCTGTGTTTCTCACTGTCAAATAAATAAAATCTTTAAAAAAAATAATAAAATAAAATAAAATAAAAAATAAAAAGCTAATAAAGTAAACCCCATCCTGTGATACTGTACTTTATTACAGGAAATAGAGATTTGGTCTTACCCCCTTTCTGGCTCACAGTCCCCAAATCACCAAGGCCAGTGCCTTTTATTATGTTTGGGAAGCACGTCTGGCTGCTTGCCAAAAGGAGCAAACCACAGGATCAGGGGGATGAACTGCGAGTCCCACCCAGACCTCTGGGGAGGAGAGAGGGGCTGGAGACTGAAGTCATCGCCAATGGCCAATGAGGTAATGAAGCACACTACGTAATGAAGTCTCCATAAAAAGCCAAAAGGACAGGGTTCAGAGAGCCGCCAGCCTGGTGACCACGTGGAGACTTTCAGGAAAAACGGCACACCCTGTGACGGCATGGAAGCTGCCCTCCCTTCCCACACCTCACCCCTGTGCCCCTCTTCCATCCGGCTACTCCTGAGTTGTATCTATTTATAACAAACCAGTTATCTAGTGAGATGTTTCTCTGAGTTCTGTGAGACATTCCAGAAAGTTAACCGAACCTAAGGGTCGCTGGAACCTCCAATCCGGAGCCAGTCAGAAGCACAGGTGACAGCGCAGACTCACGACAGACGTCTGAAACCGGAGGAGGGGCAGTCTTGCAGGGCTCAACACAACCTGTGGGACGTGAGGCTTGTCCAGGTAGCTCCAGAACTGCGCCGAGTGCAGGGGCACAGTGCTGGGACTGCACAGTGTGGCACTGCCCTCCCCACCCCTCCCCACCCTGGAACTGCGTGGGGGAACCCTCAAAGACAGTGTAAATGCATTTCCTACAAAATTAAGAGCGATCATGGAAAGCAAATAAAAAGTAGACAGGAACAGATATGGAGAGCGACAGAGCAAATGTCGTCCAATGCTAACAAAAGGGTCATCTGGACAGAGGGCATGTGGAAATTCTGTGTATTATTTTTGTAAAATTTTGTACACTTGAAATTACTGGACAGTGGAAAATAATAACATAATAAAATATAAACTAACTAACTAACTAACTAACCAAACCAACCAGAACAAGCGCGCCTACCAGCAGTGCTTCAGCCCAACCCGATGCTGGGGCCGCAGCCGGGACCATCAGACAAGAGCCACAGTCGCAGGGTCAGAAAGAAGAGATCAAACAGCCACTGCTGGCGCGTCCCAGGACTTAAGGAAGCACCAGGATGACAGGGCTCAGCAAGGGGGCCGTGCGTCAGGGCAGGTCCCCAGTCACCGCGCTGCCCTGCGACCCGCCACCAGTGCGCAACCAGACTGGCAATCACAAAGAGAACACCGTGCACGCCGGTCAGTCACCTGGGAGGAAAGCCACAAAACATGGACAAGACCTCTGCATGAATACTACGGTTTCACTGAGACTTTTCATTAAAAAACTAAATGAACAGATAAATAACTATGTTCACAAAGAAGGCATAATACTGGGAAGATGTCCATTCTCATCAAATTGACCTACAGACTCAATGCAAGTGCACTTAACATCCCAGCAGTATTTTTCATGAAATTTGATGATTCTGAAGTTTACATTAAAGAATAAGTGGCCGAAATGATCCAAGAGTGCTTCTGAAGAGAAGCATGAGGGAGTGACTAGCCCTACTGGTTTCCAGGATCTATGAAGAAACCGTGGAACCGAGCAGCATACGAGAGGTAAGCTGGCCAAAGGCACAGACGCAGAAAGAGATCAGCACGCGAGGCATCAGAGTCGCAGAGAAAGGAAGGCCTGCTTGATGACCTGAAGCTGGGAAGAAAAGATGCAGCACATGAGAATCAGGACAACGAATCCCTCCCTATTCACAGCATTTACTTTAAAAAATTTTAGGGGTGCCTGGGTGGCACAGCTGGTTAAGCGTCTGCCTCTTGGTGTGGGCCCAAGCTGTCCTCTCAGACTGAGTCGTGACCAGAGCCACGCAGTGGGACCCGTGCTCAGCACGGAGTCTGCTTGGGACAATCTCCCCATCCCCCCGCCCCTCCCCACCAAAATAAATAAGTCTTTAAAAAAAAAAATGTTTAAAAGTTTTTTTAAACACAAGAAAAAAGCCAACTTCAGAAGAAAGGGGAATTAAATATCAAGACCTAGACTAAGCGGCTCGGCTGGAGGGGCACTTGACTCTATCCGGAGTCGTGAGCTCAGGCCCCACACTGAGTGTAAAGATTACTTAAAAATAAAATCTTTAAAAAAAAAAAAATAGAACGAACTGTAAAATCATAAAAGTACAAAAAGCCCCCAAAACAGACAAACAGCATGTACAGCCATTTCACAGAAGAGGGTGCACGGTCACCAAGTACCAGGGACGGTCCGTGGCATTAGCGGTGGAGGAAGTAGCGCTTGAGGAGAGGTGACATTTCCCACTCCGAGGAGCCACACCAATCCTGCGACAAGGCTGGCCTCAGAAGGCCGCAGGGCCCCGCCACTCTGCGCTCTGCGGGGAGGAGTGTCGCCAACCACGCAGGTGGCAGTGCGGTTGCCCCCGAAGTAGAACAACGTACACGCCCAATGACCTGGCAATGCCACTCAGCCAGGAAAAACAAAGAGCATGGAAACGTTCCAGGCAGCACAGGACACAAGAAAAAGAGAAGAAAACCCTGAAAACTGAAATGTCCCTCAATGGGAGAGTGGATGAAAAAATTAAGGTATTTTCACACAGTAAAAGACTGGAAAACAGACAAATCAGCATTGGCAACCTGCGATATAAATGAACCTTAGCAATATTATGTTACGTGAAAAAGGAAATCGCAGAAAATTACACACAGCATGATACCCTATAAAATTAGAGACTATTAAAACTATCTACTTTTTAGAAGATATAAGTAACCATGATGAAACTGTGTAAAAAAGAAAACAAGGGGATGATGGGTACGAGATTCAGAACGATCACAGAGTTTTCCAAACAGATGTGTGCGTGTGTGTATGTATGTATGTATTTTTTAAATGTGTCGATAATGATTATCTGGGTTATGAAATTATGAGAAATTTTCTCTGCTTTAATATAAAAAATGTCACTTAAATATATTTCTGGCATCACTTTAAGATTCCCTTTATGCAATCTTAACAAAAACCTACCTGTCGGGCGCCTAGGTGGCTCAGTTAGTTGAGCAACTGCCTTCAGCTCAGGTCATGATCCCAGAGACCCAGGATAGAGTCCCACATTGGGCTCCCTGCTCGGTGGGAAGCCTGCTTCTCCCTCTCTCACGCCCCCTCCTTGTGTTCCCTCTCTAGCTGTGTTTCTCTCTGTCAAATAAACAAAATCTTTAAAAAAAAAAAAAGGACCTACCTGTCAATTCCTGAGTATTCACCCAAATATTTATTTATTTGTTTGTTTGTTTCTAAATCTTATTTAGAAAGATTTTATTTATTTATTTGACAGAGAGATCACAAGTAGGCAGAGAAGCAGGCAGAGAGAGAGGGGGAAGCAGGCTCCCCGATGAGCAGAGAGCCCGATGTGGGACTCAGTCCCAGGATCCTGAGATCATGACCTGAGCCGAGGCAGAGGCTTTAAGACACTGAGCCACCCAAGGCGCCCTCACCCAAATATTTATGATGAAAATGTTTTAGGAAAAAAAAATTTATATACTTTGTTTCAATTCAAGAACAAATTTCTTGGGCGCCTGGGTGGCTCAGTTGGTTAAGCGACTGCCTTCGGCTCAGGTCATGATCCCAGAGACCCGGGATCGAGTCCCACATCGGGCTGCCTGCTCGGCGGGAAGCCTGCTTCTCCCTCTCTCACTCCCCCTGCTTGTGTTCCCTCTCTGGCTGTGTTTCTCTCTGTCAAATAAATAAAATCTTAAAAAAAAAAAAAAAAAAAAAAAAAATTTCTTAGGCCTCAACTGTCAAGAAAGTAAAACATTAAAATCTGTCAATACTAAGAAGCACAATTAGGAATGCTCTATATGTTGGACTTGGTAGAACCTCATGGTAGAAAAGTAAACAATTCTTAGAAAACAATATACACCATGATAAAAAGCCACTTACAAATATGTGCAGTGAGGACTGACATCTACAGGTAAAATTCACAACACGTATCTACAGAACAGTCTGGAAGGAGCCAAAGCCCTGTCCAGGACAGGCACCAAGGCCGCAGAGAACAGAGACACATCGAGCGCACGTTCTAAAATGAAGGGGACAGGCCGGTACATCACAGCCCTTAAAAAAACATGAAAAAAGCAAAAGACAACTTTGGATAAATAAACCGGGTAAAGAGACCCTTTAGACATGATGAGTCTTGTGGACAGCAAGAACTCAGGCCAGACAGGGAGCAGCCCCATGAGGACCAGCCGGGCTGGGCCCCCGGGGACAAGCAACGGTCTACTACTACACCTTGTGATTACAGCAGGGATTTTAGAAGAGGGAGGGGAGGAATCGGAGAGTAGTTCTGCTCTAGTGTCTAAGGACCTCTGTGGATTCCTACCACGGTCAAGAGGAAGTAACCAGAACCCTGCAATGTTCCTACAGACTGAACATGTGACCGACATCAAGCTCAGAGACGTGGTCACACTCCAGCCACAGGCTCTTTCAAAAGGTGGTTCTCCATCAGGGATATTTGTGCCCCCATTCCCAACAGATATTTTTCATTGTCATGAAGGGCTTGGGAGGACAGTGACTGGCATCTAGTGGGTAGGAGGGGCTGCTAGATCCCCCATACTGCACAGGACGGCCCTATAACAGAGAATGGCCAGGGCCACACTGTCTATACAATATACGAGTCTGAGAAAGCCTCCCAAGACTCCCTCCCTGGAACCCTTATCTCCTGGGTCAACTTGCCCTCTACAATGCTGACACTTCTATATTTGTATTTCCAGCCAGACCGCCTTCCACCTAAACATCTCCACCTGGACGCGTATTAACATATCTAACAGCAAGCTCGGGCTCCTTGGTGCACCCCATCGCGCTTCACCACCACTGTGACAGCTGAAGTCCGAGGCCCCAAGATCTGATTGACTCTCGTGTTGCAAACTACACCCGATCCATCGGCAAATCCTTGCGGCTTCCCCGTCAAGATATTTCCAGAACCCGACCACTTCTCAAGACACCATCCTCAACTTCTCTCTCACTTCCCAAGCTGAGTGCTCCATCTTTACGACAGACCCAGAACCCGACCTTCTTTCTCACTGTCTCCCCAAGCCACGTCTCCGTCAGCGGAGCACACAGCAGCCTTTCACGCCGTCGGCTCGCACGCTGACCCCTCAGCTGACGCCCAGCACAAGAACGGCCCTGTTCAAACTGAAGTCCAAACCTTCTATCTTCCCCAGAAGGGCTGGGCCCTGACCTCTGGTCCCCGCCTCTCACCACGGCAGTGATGCTGGCCCCTCTGCCGCCTCCCCACAGCCCTCCTCGTCTGTGTTCTCCGCTGGGGTGCAAGCTCGGGTCCCCCGGGCACGGCGCGGCAGCCAGGAAGCGGCGGCTGACCGAGCAGACACGGGTGCACCCCACGCGCGCACAGCACGTGGAGAGCCAGCAGGCCCCATCCACGACCCCCTGCCCTCCTGGGTCTGGTTCTGGCCCGCGCTCTGGGCCCAGCCTGGCTCCAATCACTGCCAACAGTCTCTGCGTATCAGGAAGGGAACCGCAAAAGGAAATTTTGAAACAAATATCACCACCTTAACTCAAGTTTCCATTTCCTTCCAGTTTCTCTTCATGTATACATTCTCCATGACTGTGAGCGCATTGGTAACTTTCCCTTAAACATCCCACCCTGTATCTCCACAGGCTTCACAGCTGTCACGTTAACAGTAGTGCAGTATTTCATGAAGCTGACGGATCATAAGCATTTCAGCATTTTTCTATTCACTGATCATCTTTCAGTTTCTCTTACTCTGAGAACCACGCTCTGTCTCCCTAAGTGGTCACTGTGACTTTACCCGTGGACTGTTCCACTGAGCACCTCACACAGGCCAAGCACCCTCCTCGCCTCAGCGGAAGCCCCAAAGATAAGGTGCATGGGTCCCTGCAGCTTTTGGTCTTTGGGACCAGCCCCCCCAGGCTAGGCTGCCAGCCCACGCTCTAGAACAATCAACAGTGGGCTCCTGCCTGCGCTGCCCCTGACCCAGGCTCCCCGACCCGTGCCGGCCCTGTCCTCACTGCCCCGCGGGACACAGCACCGCCACCGCCCAGCTCACCGCCTGGGCGCCCTGTGCCCAGTGCCTATGCCCTCCAACTACAAAGACATGTGCCAGTGTGTGTCCAGCCAGGAGCACGTCTGGGCCACGGGCAGGCCCGGCCTTTATACGAGTCTTCAGGTCTGTGCGGCCTCCACGCCCACACTCTCCAAGCCGGCCCAGGCCACGAGGCCCCAATCAAGTCTGTTAGTCTGCTGCTCGGCGTGGATGTCAACAAATATTTCCTCATGTTTCTTGGCATTAGGTGTGCACAGGGCCCCACTCGGGCTCCTGTATGCATACTTTCCAAGCTTCTGCTTTAGTCAGCTAGTTAACCAACTGCAGTAGCGGATTCTGGAGGACAAGACAGTGACCCAACACTTGCATACACCTCCTGGTGCTCACCACCAGCGCACTCCTTAATGCCCCAGTCTATTCACTGCTCACCTCTCTTTTTCCCCCTTTGCTTGTTTTTTAAATCCCGCACCAGTGAAATCATACGGTACCTGTCTCTCTCTGACTGACCTATGTCACTTAGTGTAATGCTCTCTGGCTCCGTCTGTGTCTTTGCAAACGGCAAGATTCCATTTTTATGGATAATACTCCACTGTATTTATACATTCGGTATCTTCTTTATCCACCTGCCTACTGACGCACACTGGGAACTGTGTCCGTAGTCTGGCTACTGTTAAGTAATGCTGCTGTATTCAGGGTGAATGTATCCCCTGCATTAGTACTTCCATGCTCTTCGGGTAAATACCTAGTACTGCAACTGCTGGATCGTTGGGCAGCTCTAGTTTGGACTTTCTGAGGAACCTCCAGACTGTTGTCCACAGCCCCTGCACCAGGTCTGCATCCCCACCAACAGTGCCAGAGGGCTCCCCTTCTCCACATCCTCAACACTACCTGTTGTTCTTGTGTTGTTGACTTTAGCCATTCTCATAGATGTGAGGTAATGTATCATTGTAGTTTTGGTTTGTACTTCCCTGATGATTATCTATTTTTTTAAAAAAGAAATTATGTTTAAGTATTCCCTACACCCAACATGGGGCTCAAACTCACAATCCCAAGATCAAAAGATGCATGCTTTACCGACTGAGCCAGCAGTGCCCCGAGCATCTTTTTACACATTTGCTGGCCATCTGGATGTCTTCTTCGGAAAAATGTTCATGTCTTCTGTTTTATAACTGGATTATCTGTTTTTTGGATGTTGAGTTTTCTAAGTTCTTTATATATTTTGGATACTAATCAGGGATCATTATATTCGAAAGAAAACTCAGCACAATCCCTATGAGAATCTTAGATGACTTCCTTGTAGAAACTGATAAACCAAAAAAAAAAAAAAAAAAAAAAAGAAGAAGAAGAAAGAAAAAGAAGAAATTGGGCGCCTGGGTGGCTCAGGGGGTTAAAGCCTCTGCCCCAGCTCAAGTCATGATCTCAGGGTCCTGGGCTCAAGGCCCACATTGGGCTCTCTGCTCGGCAGGGAGCCTGCTTCCTCCTCTCTCTCTACTTGTGATCTCTCTCTGTCAAATAAATAAATAAAATCTTTTTTTAAACAAAAGATTAAAAAAAAAAAAAGAAAAAGAAGAAACTGACACACAACCGTAAAATTCACATGGAAACTGAAGAGTCCAGAATAGCCAAAATAATCTTGAAAAAAAAAAAAAGTTGGAGAAGTCATACATTCCTCAATACAAAACTTACTCTAAAGCTAAAGCGATTAAGACAGTGTCATACTGGCATAAAGAGATGTGTCACCACTGGGATCCAATGAAAGTTCAGGAATAAGCCCATGTATGTATGGTCAATTGATTTTCAGTAAAGACACTGAGACCATTCAGTGGTCAAAGAAGAGTCCCTCAACAGACGATGCTGGGACAAGCAGATATCCACACACAGAATGACTCTGAACCCCTGCCTACTACCACATACAAATATTAATTCAAAATGGATCAAGGAGCTGATTATAGGACCTAAAACTATAAAACACTTGGTGAAGAAACACAGGCAGGGTACCTGGGTGGCTCAGTCCATTAAGTGTACAACTTGATTTCGCTCAGGTCATGATCTCATCAGGGTCGTTGAGATCTAGCCCCTCATTGGGCTCTGTGCTAAGCACAGAGCCTGCTTAAGATTCTTTGTCTCCCTCTCCCTCTATCCCTCCCTGCCCCCACTTACATGCATGCTCACTCTCTTAGAAGAAGAAGGGGTGGGGGGGAGAAGATGAAGAGGAAGAAAAGAGGCATAAATCTTCATGACCTAGGATTTGGGTCAATTTTTTTAAAAAGATTTTTATTTACTTGAGATAGAGAATGTGCACGCACAGTAGGGTCAGAGCGGGTAGGGCAGGACACACAGAGAGAGGGAGAATCTCAAGCAGGTGCCATGCTCAGCAGGAAGCCCAACAGGAGGCTCGATTCCATGACCCTGAGATCATGACCTGAGCCAAAATCAAGAGTCTGATGCTTAACTAACTAAGCCACCCGGCACCCCCTGGCAATTTTTTTACATGACTCCCCAAAGCACATGCAACAAAAGAAAAATACACAAATTAGACATAATCAAAATTAAAAATGTGCTTCAAAGAACACCATCAAAAAAAGTGAAAACACAACCCACAAAAAGAAAAATATCTGCAAGTCATATAACTGATAAGGAACCTACATTTACAGTATATAAAGACAACATACAATTTGATAACCCAAAGACAATCAAACTTAAAAACAGGAAAAGGATCTGAATAGAAATTTCTCCAATGAACATGTACAGATGACCAATAAGGACAAGAAAAGATGTCCAACATCATCAGTCATGAGGGAAATCAAATTAGCACCCCAAGGAGATGTCAACTTCACACGACAGGGACACCTATAATCAGAAAGACGGACCATAGCAGATGCTGATGCTTACATAGAGAAATGGGCACCCTCTTAGACTGCTAATGGGGATATAAACTTGTGCAGTCACTGTGGAACACTCTGGCAGTCCCTCAAATGGTTACGTCCAACGGAGAGAACAGCACACTCCCATGAAGCATGAGAAATAACAGACCGCCTCATACACTTTGCCCAGTGTATGCATTTCCCAGGCTTGCTGTCACAAAGTATCACAAACTGGGAGACTTAAAACAAAATAAATTTGTTTTTATGCTTCCACAGTCCTGGAGGTCCCAAGTCCAACAAAAAGGTGGTGGCAGGGCCATGCTCCCTCTGAAGCCTTTAGCGAAGAACCCTTTCTTGCTGCTTCTAGCTTCTGGAGGCTATGGCAATCCTTGGTCTTCCCTGGTTCACAGGTGTGCCGCTCCAATCTCGGCCTCCGTGTGCACACGGCAAGCTTCTTTCCTGTGTCTGTCCTCCCCTTAAGAGAACACCAATCACGGAACATAGAGCACACCTAAATCCAGGATGATCTGATCCGGCGATCCTTAATAAATTACATTGGTGAAGACCCTACGTCCAAATAAGGTCAGATTCCAGGGTTCCCAGTGAACATGAATTTGGGAGGACACTATTCAACCTAATATCCAGTTTCCTCCACTACGATATTCTACAAAACAATAGTGTGCTAGGTGACCAGGGTACTGAACCGACAATGGCACAGCCCACCAATCTGATCCAGGGCTTCTCACCTTTCCTTGCATTCATATCTGACGCATCTGTGTTCCATTCTACACGATTCTGTCACGTGTCTCCTTCACCCATCTACCACCACAGTCACGATACGGAACAGTTCCACCACCGCGTGTTTAAAGGATCAGTCTGGCTTTGGGGAGAAGAGCGGACAGGGCAGGGAGGGCATGGAAACAGAACAACTAGGAAGGCCAGCTAAGGAGGACCCGCTATATCCAAGAACGGCACAGTGGTGACCTGGGTCCAAGCAGTGACACTGTTCGGGGACAGGGGTGGCGGCACTGAGCCGCTGTCCTGTGGGTACAGCCAACAGGACTTTCTGATGGACTGAATGCAAGATGTACGAGAGACCAGGACTAAGAATGATTCGTTGTCAGTATTTTTAAAAGGAAAAATGTAAATTTCTGTATTGACTTAGGAGAACTAACATCTTTATGATGTCAAGGAACAGGAAGTGTCTTTCCATGGTTCGGGTCTTCTGTTTGGGGAAACAGTGTTTTACACTATTTCATTTTCTGTATATAATTAATACAGCATAATACTTATCTTTCATGGTGGTGGTATAACGGGGGTTACTGTTTTGAATATTCAAAGGCTACTGATTTTTAGAGGACAATTTTATATCTAGTTCCTTTAACTGAATGATTTCATTATCTGCGTTTTAGCAATGACTCTCCAGGTACAATTATCTCATTGGAAGATAGTTTTACTGTTTACCATTTATTTTCTAATTTTTTGCTCCTAATACTTCTTGTCTAATTACATTGCTTAACCAATAAAATGCTGGAGATGAACAGAGATGATAAGCAGCCTAACCTTGTTACTGACCTCGTGTGGGGAAACCCCAGGGTTTCTCCACTAAGTAAAACAGATGAGTGAGTGATGGATGCACAGACAGAGAGGAGGGAGAGGGTGGGAGGAGGCCCCGGACTATCGGGAAGAGGGTAGGACAGATGATTCAGCTAGACAGACTGAAAGCCTGGAGGAAGGTCGTGTCCCAGCTGCACTCTGACAGAACTGCAGCCCCTCTGACATCATGACGGCAGCCTTATTCAACAGAGCCTGAGCCGGAGGCCCCAGCCGCAGCGACTGTGACGTAATAAATCCCTGCTGCTTGAAGCTGCCAGACCAGAAGGGGCCTGCTGCGCAGCAATAGATCACCGACATCGTATCTTCACTACGGTGGATTTGGGCTGACTTTATTTTCCTAGGAGAGTCTCCACTTCATCTAGGTTTTCACATTTGTTTGCCAACAACTGTACATAACAGTTTCTTACAATTTTGTTATCCTGCAAAACAAGAAGGCACTCGAAGACTAATGTCAAAAAGAAACAGAGGAGCACCTGCATGGCTCAGCTGGTTAAGCGTCTGCCTTCAGGTCGTGACCCCAGGGCTCTGGGATCAAACCCCTCGTCGAGCTCCCTGTGTGGCGGGGAGCCTGCTTCTCCCTCTCCTCCACATCTCCCCCTGGCCTGTAATCTCACACTCTCTCTCTCAAATAAATAAATAGAAAAAAAAAAAAAGAAGAAGAAGAAACAGAAGAAGAAAAAGAAATAGAATCTTGCTTGAAAGGCTCCAACTGTCTAAATGTGGGATCATTTGAATATCAAAAAGAAGAGTACAAAAGGACTGCAATACATTTGATAAACATGGACTCATTCTATAGCAATACCAAAAAGTAAGGGGCACAACAGGGGAAAGAAACTTACTTTTTTTTTTTTAAGATTTTATTGGGCGCCTGGGTGGCTCAGTGGGTTAAAGCCTCTGCTTTCATCTCAGGTCATGATCTCAGGGTCCTGGAATCGAGGCCCGCATCGGGCTCTCTGCTCAGCAGGGAGCCTGCTTCCTCCTCTCTCTCTGCCTGCCTCTCTGTCTACTTGTGATCTCTCTGTCAAATAAATAAAATCTTTAAAAAAAAAAAGATTTTGGGGCGCCTGGGTGGCTCAGTTGGTTAAGCGACTGCCTTCGGCTCAGGTCATGATCCCGGAGACCCGGGATGGAGTCCCACATCGGGCTCCCTGTTCAGTGGAGGCCTGCTTCTCCCTCTCTCACTCCCCCTGCTTGTGTTCCTTCTCTGGCTGTGTTTCTCTCTATCAAATAAATAAAATCTTTAAAAAAAAAAAAAAAGATTTTATTTGAGGGGCGCCTGGGTGGCTCAGTGGGTTAAAGCCTCTGCCTTCGGCTCAGGTCATGATCTCAGGGTCCTGGGATCCAGGCCCGCATCGGGTTCTCTGCTTGGCAGGGAGCCTGCTTCCTCCTCTCTCTCTCTGCCTGCCTCTCTGCCTGCCTGTGATCTCTCTCTCTCTCTCTGTGAAATAAATAAAATCTTAAAAATAAATAAATAAAAATAAATAAAAATAAAAATAAATTTTAGCTTGTTTCCCAAGTTTACACTCAAAACTTTAAGTTACTTTCTTGCTGTTAGAAGAGCTAAAGTAAATAATGAAATACTTCACTGTAGAAGATCAACAGATCCAGCAAGTCAGGGAACCACGGGTTAAAAGCTATTAAACAAAACCAGAATAAGTCCCATTATAAAAACTACTACAGGGCACCTGGGTGGCTCCGTCAGTTAAGTGCCAGCTCTCGGTTTTTGGCTCGGGTCTGATCTTTGGTCATGGGACTGAGCCCCTCATCAGGCTCTACACTTAGCAGGAGGCCCCTTGGGATTCTCTCTCCCTCTGCCTTTCCCGCCATCCCATGCACTCTCACACATGTTCACTCTCTCTCTCTAAAAAAAATAAACAAATAAATCTTCAAGGAAAAAAAACAAAAACCTCCTGCAACGAACGTGCCGGCACGGAAACGTCCTGGTTAGAGGCACACTTCTGCAAGAGCCTTCAGGACACAGCCTCTAACCAACAAGCCGAACAGTCAACAATCCCCATAAAGACGCATAGGGCAAGGCCCTAGAACAAAGTCGCACAGGGTAGCGCCCAGGTCTTCCTATGTACCCCATTTACATACAACTTTACTAGAAATAGTGACTGGGTTTCCCAGCCTACGGCCCTTTCACAGGCCGAGTGCCTTCCCCAAAAAGGAGGCAGGGGAGGGGTGGGTCCACAGAGGCGCCAGGAGGCCTGCAGCAAGAGCCCTTCAGGCAGAGAAACGTGGAGCACCGGGCCCCAGTTCATCTAGAACTAGCCAGGGGGCCGCAGGGCCTGGAGCGCGAGCTGAGGGAAGTAGCGGGAAAGACGGCAGGCAGCCCAGGGCCGGGAGCCACACACAGCCTTGTCGGCCCGGCCAAGAGCTCACAAGCCACGGGAAGGCTGCCCGCACACGCCCAGGTTCCTGAGCAGAGACCATGGAGGCCATGCTGAAGCAGGAGGAAGAGGTGGGCATGGGCCCCAGCAGCAGCCCCCGTGGGGGAGTCAGACGTTATCGTAAAGGCAGAGCCCCCGCAGTTTCTGAGCAATGGCTTCCGCAGATGAAGCCAGTGACCACGGGGTGAGCTCAGAGGGCAGCTGAGCCCCAGGAGCACCCTGGGTTAAAGGCACCCATCAGCCCTCCCAGCACTCAATACGTCCCCAAACCTGGAGACCAGACAAAAGTAAGGCTGAGGTCCACACAGCACTGGCTGAGGTCACCCAGGGTCACACAGAAGAGAGGGAGCAGGATGAGGCCCTGGGGCAGGTGGGTATCTAGAGGCCAGGCTGCAGAGGAAAGTCCTGCAAACGAGACAGAAAACAGACCCAACAAGGCAGGTAAAACCAGAAGAGTGAGGTGTTCTGGAAACACAATGCGGACACTAAGCACTCGTTTGTTTTCTTGCACTACTATGTCAAATTAGTAAGGTGAAGGCTGAGAACCAACAGTGGGCAACAGCTAGGCTAATGCTCAGTGGGCAGGCCTGGGAGGCTGTGAGGGCAGCGGAGAATGAAGTCTGAGTCTCTGGGATTTAACTTAGAGGAAAGTAGAGAAGCACACGAACACGAATACCTCAAGCTTGGAAAGCCAGGGTGAGGGGCGCCTGGGTGGCTCAGTTGGTTAAGCGACTGCCTTCGGCTCAGGTCATGATCCTGGAGACCCGGGATCGAGCCCCACATCGGGCTCCCTGCTCGGCGGGAGGCCTGCTTCTCCCTCTCTCACTCCCCCTTCTTGTGTTCCCTCTCTGGCTGTGTTTCTCTCTGTCAAATAAATAAAATCTTTAAAAAAAAAAAGAAAGCCAGGGTGACAGGATGTGCAAACTGAAAAGCAGTTGGAACTAAGAGTCTAGTTCCAGCCCACCTGTGCGCTCAGGAGGTCTGTGGCAATGCTGGGCCGGAGCCCAAGCCTCCCGGGCGCGCCAGAGCGCCTCACCAGCCCCGCCCTGCCCGCCCCCAGGGCTCTGGCTCCCCGCCGCTCTGCCCCGCACCTGGACGCCCGCACCTGGGCGCCTGCACCTGGGCACCTGCACAAGGCACCTGCACCTGGACGCCTGCACCTGGACGCCCGCACCTGGGCACCCGCACCTGGGCACCTGCACAAGGCACCTGCACCTGGGCGCCCGCACCTGGACGCCCGCACCTGGACGCCCGCACCTGGGCACCCGCACCTGGGCACCTGCACAAGGCACCTGCACCTGGGCGCCCGCACCTGGACGCCCGCACCTGGGCACCTGCACAAGGCACCTGCACCTGGGCACCCGCACCTGGACGCCCGCACCTGGGCACCTGCACAAGGCACCTGCACCTGGGCGCCCGCACCTGGGCGCCCGCACCTGGACGCCGGCACAAGGCACCCGCACCTGGACGCCCGCACCTGGGCGCCTGCACCTGGGCGCCGGCACAAGGCACCGGGCGCCACAGCCGAGCAGCCACCGGCAAGGCTCTCTCCACCTCCTGACTCATTTCTCCCAAGCCTTCGCTCCTCTCATCCACGAAATGGGGGCATTCCTCCAGCCCTCCACTAAGTCCTCTTACTCTTCAGCCCTTTTCTTGGAGAACTCATCCCTCCTCCTCTCCCCTAGATTAGAGGACTCTCATCCTATATGGTCCAAAATTAATGCAAACTCCAAACATTCATGTGAGGGCAGTACTGCCCAATGGAAACCGAGAATGAGCCACAGCATAATTTTAAAGTTTCCAGCAGTCAAACAAAAAAGAGTAGAAATAGGAGTAACTTTAATAAATTTTACTTAACCCAATACATATCCAAAATATTACTTCAACATACAATATGAAATACTAAAAAAATACAAAACATCTATACTTCAGTGTACATGTCACACAGCACATTCCAGTTTGGTGTGGACACATTTCAGGTGTTCAAAAACCATGGGAGGCTACGGCCAGCTTGCTGGGAGGCAGCAGCATCTCGCAGTGCAGGCGGAGCACGGGCAGAGGCCGCCTGTCTCCACCGCTCCACTTGGAACCCCGAGCAAGGCACCTGTGGTGTGTGTGCAGCAGCAGGGCACACGGGGAGCCTCCTTTAACCACCCCAAGGGGTCGGCATTTCCTCCTCCCTGCTTCTGTAACCTTTTTCTCTGTTTTAATAGCACTTATCAAACTGTAATTGTGCATGTGGTTCTGAGAACTAGAACAAAAGAACCTCCTCAGGACAAGGCGCCACATCTATTTTCAAGGCGCTCCGAGTTCAAAAGCTGACAAGCAAAAGGCATTAAATGTCATAAAAACAAATGAAAACATGAAGAAACAAATGCATGAATAAATGGTTCCTATCTACATTTGGAAGCCAGTTAGTTCCAAAACATTTACCCTAGGACACCACCAAAGGAAAAAAAAAAGCCCATAAGCCAATTCTGATACCTTCTCCTTTTTCATCAAGTTTTACAACATTTACTAAATGATCACCTAAAACATGCCAGGAAATATTCAAGGTGTTGGAAACCAATAAAAGCTAAAGCCCAACCTTCGAAGAGTTTCCGGTCTAGTCATTAAGACATCAGCAAAAAAATGGTGTATAGAGGGACCAGTAACTACCACACAAAGTATGCGGGCCACCTGGCCGGCTCAGTCACCAAAATATGAGACTCTTATCTCCGGGTCACGAGTTCAAGTCCCACACTAGGTGGAAAGATTACTCAACGACACACGCACACAAACCCACACACAAAGAATGTGCTCCAACAAAGGACAGGGTGCCCTGAAGCACAGGAGTGCATCTCCATGAGAGGTCAGCAAACCAGAGCCTGCCGCCTGTTTCTCTACAGCCTGGTAGCCGAAGATGGTTTTGCTTTTAAATCGCAAAACTCATCTGAAATTCACACGCCAGTACTCACACATCCAGCAGCACAGAGCCTGGCTCGCTTGGAGTCTGTTTCGCGGCACAGGGCAGAGCTCAGCAGCGCGAGGCAAACGCACCCACACCGAGCGCCGCCTCTGCGCCAGCTGTGACCGGGCCTTTTTGTCGTTGCCGTGGCCAGTGCATGCCCATCACCACGAAAGAAGAAGGAAGACCAACAGTGGGCTCTGAATCTTTTCGATGCCTTTGATTCATAGATTGCGATGTTACAGATGCTAAAAGCAAAGAACAAGGCTTGTCATGCAAAGACATGGTAACCACAGTAAAAGACAACAGGAAACACCGGCATCACAAAGCACACATCCCAGACTTCACAGTTCACAGGAAAGCAATGATCATGAAAGTCAGAAAATTCTAAGAAGCTCAACAACTCCAAATAAGATGAACTCAAAGAGATACTCACCCAGACACATAATCAAACTGCTGAAAGCCAGGGGATTTTGAAAGCAACAAGAGAAAAGCAACTAATGACGTGTAAGAGAGACTCTCAATGAGACGCTGATCTCTCATCAGAAACCAGAGCCACAAAACAGTGGGATGACACACTCAAAATGCTGAAAGAATGTCAACTAAGAAGTCTACACACACCAAAGCCCTTTTATAAATGAAGAAATTAAAGCATTTAATAATAACAAAAGAATTTGTCACTGGCAGACCTACTCTGTAAGAAATGTGAAGGAAATCCTCCAGGTAAATCTAAAAGACAGTATAAATGCACCTCTAGTTGTAGCTATTTTCTTCTGTATTCCTTTTTTAAGATGTGTTTATTTGACAGACAGAGAGAGAGAGAACAAAAGCAGGGGGAGTGGCAGAGGGAGAGGGAGAAGCAGACTTCCTGCTGAGCAAGGGGCCCACCTGTGGCAGTGGGGCTCGGGGCTCGATCCTGAGGTGAAGGCAGGCGCTCACCCAATGGAGCCACCCAGGCACCCCTCTTCTTTATGATGTGAAAAGACAACTGCATGACACAACAATTATAACTGTAAATCTGTGTGATGGGCACACTGCACACAACATACAAAGATGTAACTTCTCTGACAATAACAGCACAAGAACAACAAAAGAAATGGAGCTATAAAGGAGCAAGTTTTTATACACTATTTTCATGAAACTCGTATTCATCCAAACCAGATTGTTACAAGTAAAGTATTAAATTTCTTTCCCCAAGGAAACAAAAGTATAGTCAAACAATGAGGGAAATAAAATGGCATGCTGGAAAATATCTATTTAACACAAAAGAAAGTAACAGAGGAGCAGAGGAACAAAAGCATAAGATACACAGGAAACAAACACCAAAGTAACAATATGAACCCACCTGTTCAGTAACTGCATTAGATGTAAGTGGATTAAATATTCCAATTAAAAGGCACAGACTGATGGATAAAAAAATATGATCCAACTGTATGCTGTCTATAAGACACAGACCTTAGATGGAAAGATATTAAGAGATTAAAAGTAAAAGCTGGAAAAAGAGCTACAAAGAGAAACCAGAAACCGCACACGGAAGGCTACATGGCTATCAGACGACACAGGCTTTAAAACAAGAACTGCTGCTAGAGACAAATGGGGAAATTTCATAATGATAAAAGGGTGAAAAGTACGAGTAGGTGTGCCAACTATAAATACATGCACAACTAACAACAGAACCTCAAAACATATGAAGCAAACACTGACAAAACTGAAAGGAAAAGAAAACAATACCAGGAGACTCCAAAACCCTACTACTCAAGGAACAAACAGAATCACTAAAAGGCAACAAGGAAGAACGAGGAAGATTCCACACCACAGACCAGCTCTCTCTAAGAAACAGAGAACAACCTACCTAAGGGTGGCACAGCACACTTTCTGTTCAGGCACTCATCAAACGCTCTTCAAGACAGAATATTATCTATGACATATTTTTAAAAATTAACTAAGTGAAACAAACTGAAATTAAAGTATATCCTCTGACTGTAATGGAATTATATTAAAAATCAAAAAAATACAGGGGTGCCTGGGTGGCTCAGTCATTAAGTGCCTGCCTTTGGCTCAGGTCATGGTCCCTGAGTCCGGGGAATCAGTCCCACATCGGGCTCCCTGCTCAGCGGGAGGCCTGCTTCTCCCTCTCTCACTCCCCCTACTTGTGCTCCCTCTCTAGCTGTACCTCTCTGTCAAATAAATAAAATCTTTAAAAAATCAACAAAATACAAAAATCTAGGAAATACCTAAATACTTGGAAATTAAACAACATACTTCTAAATAATCCCTGAGTCAGGGCGCCTGGCTGGCTGGCTCAGTTGGTAGAGATGTGACACTTAATCTCAGGACTGTCAGTTCAAGCCCCACATAGGGAGTGGAGCCTACTTAAAATATAAATAAATGAATAACCAAGAAATCAACCAATCCATGGGTCAAAGATATCACCAGGGAAAAGAGAAAATATTTTGAACTAAGAAAAAATGAGGGGCGCCTGGGTGGTTCAGTTGGCTAAGCGACTGCCTTCAGCTCGGGGCATGATCCTGGAGACCCGGGATCGAGTCCCACATCGGGCTCCCTGCTCGGCGGGAAGCCTGCTTCTCCCTCTCTCACTCCCCCTGCTTGTGTTCCCTCTCTCGCTGTGTTTCTCTCTGTCAAATAAATAAAATCTTTAAAAAAAAAAAAAAAAGAAAGAAAGAAAACACGGCAAATCAAAATTTAGAGGAGACAGCTCCTTTTCGTTTTTAGGGTTGCCATAACAGAGTATTCATAACTGGGTGAATTAAAACAACAGAAATACATTGTCTCAATTCTGGAAGTCAGAAGTCCAAAATCAAGGTGTCAGCTGGGCATAATTTCTCTGCTGGCTCTAGGGGGTCTGTCTTCCCTCTCCAGCTTCAGGTGTTTGCCAGGAAGCCTTGGTACCCCACGGCTTGTAGGTATCACTCAGGATATGGCTCTCCTTCCCCTTTACATCTTCATCTTGTCCCCTCCACACATGCCTGTCCTCACAAAGCACTTTCCTCTCTTATAACAGCACCAGTCACATGGTACCAGGAGTCATCCTACTTTGGACCTCATCTGAATTTGGCTACAATGACCCCATTTCCAAATAAGGTCACATCCTTAGGTATGGGATGAGCAGGGGACTTCAGCATATTTGAGAGGGGGTCACAAACAAACTGTAACATAGCTTAAAAAGTGCTCTGAGGGAAATATGTACTTCAAACTGTTCTATCAGAAAAGAACTCAAACCAAGATCCTAAGCTTCCACCTTAAGAAACTAGAAAAAAGGCATATTAAACCCAAAGCAAGCAAAAGAAAGTAAAGATTAGAATGAAAATAAATGAAAAGGGAACTAAAAAACAATAAAAAATATCAACAAAACAAAGTTACTTCTTCAAAAAAACAACATAACTCACAAATCTTTGGCTAAACTGACCAAGAAAAACAGAAAGAAGACCCAAATTAATAATCAGTAAAGAAAGAGGGACTACTACTACCCACCTTCTAAAACAGAGAAAGAGAATTATAAGGGAATACTATAAGCAACTGTATACCAACAAAGTAGAGGAAATGAACAAATTCCTAGAAAGACATAAAACTCCAAAAGTGACTTAAGAACAGAAACCCTGCATACCTAAAACAAGTGAGGAAATTAATAGTGGAAAAACTCCCAACGAAGAAAGCCCAGAACCAAACTCCTTCAGGGTGAATTCTACCAAACATCTAAAAGAACAAGTAACACCATTCCTTCATAAACACTTCCAATAAAATAGACTATACTTCCCAACTCATGAAGCCAGTATCACTCCTACATCAAACAGTCAAAGACATCAACAAAAAAGAAAACCACAGGCCACTGTAATGTCCTGCACGAACACGGACGCAAAAATCCTCAATAAAACAGTACCACCAAGCGCAGCAAGATGTAAGATGAGTGAGATCCCATGACAAAGTGGATTTACTGCAGAAACACTGAAAGATCAATGCAAAACGCTGTACTGATAGAATAAAGAACTAACCCATATGCTCATCTTTTTTTTTTTTTTTAAAGATTTTATGTATTTGACAGAGGGAAACACAGCCAGAGAGGGAACACAAGCAGGGGGAGTGAGAGAGGGAGAAGCAGGCTTCCCTCCGAGCGCGGAGCCCGATGTGGGGCTCGATCCCGGGTCTCCAGGATCATGACCTGAGTCGAAGGCAGATGCTTAATGACTGAGCTACCTAGGGGCCGCCAAGATTTCACTATTTTTTTTTAAAGATTTTATGTATTTGACAGAGGGAAACACAGCCAGAGAGGGAACACAAGCAGGGGGAGTGAGAGAGGGAGAAGCAGACTTCCCGCTGAGCAGGGAGCCCGATGTGGGACTCGATCCCGGGTCTCCAGGATCATGACCTGTGAAGGCAGTCGCCCAACCAACTGAGCCCCCCAGGCGCCCCCCCCCATATGCTCATCTTAACAAATGCAAAAGTACTTAAAACCCAATACCCTTTTCTGACTAAAACCAAAAACAACAACAGCACAAACAAACAAACATAACTGGGAATAGAAGGTAACTTCTTTAACCTGATAAAAGGAATATACAAAAAAACCCAAGGCTAGTATCACACTTGATGGTGAAAGATTGAAAGCTTTTCCTTAAAAACAGAACGAGACAGGGATGGCTGCTCTCACCACTTCTATTCAACTTATTACTGGAGGTTCTAATTAGAGCAAGTAGGCAAGGAAAAAAAAGGCATTCAGATTTGAAACAAAGAAATAAAACCCTTCTATCTTTATTCTCAGATGACATGATCTGTACAGGAAACCTGAACAACGCAGAAGGTCAGGGTGCCGAACCCCGTGCAGCTGAAAATCCAGGTAGAACTTCTCATTCCTCCAAAACTGAACTAAGAGCCTACAGAAGCCTTACTGATAGTATAAACAGCAAATTAACACATATTTTGTATATCACATACTATATTCTTACAACAAAATACACCGGAGAAAAGTGTTAAGGAAATCGTAAGGAAAATACTTTAGAGTACTGTATTATATTTATCAAAAAAACCTGCATGTAAGTGGACCTGCAGAGTTCAGAACCACACCGCTCAAGAGTCAGCTGTGGGGGCGCCGGGGGCTCAGCTGGTTGGGCGACTGCCTTCGGCTCCGGTCATGATCCTGGAGACCCGGGATCGAGTCCCACATCGGGCTCCCTGCTCGGCGGGAAGCCTGCTTCTCCCTCTCTCACTCCCCCTGCTTGTGTTCCCTCTCGGGCTGTGTTTCTCTCTGTCCAATAAATAAAATATTAAAAAAAACAAAAAGAGTCAACTGTACACACATATACTTTTCTATATATGTGCAAACATTAATAAAGTTCCCCCAGAAACTGTATCTATGTTCCGGTTCCATGTCTTACTGAATCTGTTTAAGGTATGGGGGCAGATACGAGGGAACCATAACGGCAGATTCTAACAGACCACTTCTGGAAGGGAAGGAAAACATGGGCAGACGAGCCAGCGATGGGAGAACACCGGCCCTTTCGCCAGCCCCTAATACGGCTGGCATTTTGTTTCACTCTAGCGTTCACGGAGCTCACAAAACACAGGCGAAGGCCAAGGATGAGGAAGCAACCAAGACTCTGTGCACCTACAAGCCAACCTTGGAATTTGATGGGGAGAAGACCTAGACTCCAAAGACAGAAATCAGTTTGACAACCAGCCTAACAAACAATTTCCAAATAACACAGGACAGAGAGCCCTCCAGGCCTTTCTCAGGCCAGCACTTACTAGGAGGTCACCGGAGGTCACCGGGTGCCAGATGCCTTCCATGCAATACCAAGACTCTCTTCTTCCACTGAAACTAATGTAATACTGTGTGTCAAATACACAACAGTTGAAAAAAAAAAATCTCTCTATCCTTTCCCATGAGTTTGTACTTCATGGTAACCAAGCAATTTTTCTTTGTAAAAGTACTCCAGATAATAAATGGAGAAAGTCTGCCATTTTGCAGTTAATAATCCTGGGCAATAAATATCAATGATTGTTAACATCACAAAGCAAGATGACCAGACTTCTTATGCCTGATTTAAAAAAAAAAAAAAACAGGGCGCCTGGGTGGTCAGTGGTTAAAGCCTCTGCCTTCAGCTCAGGTCATGATGTCAGGGTCCTGGGATGGAGGCCCGCATCGGGCTGTCTGCTCGGAGGGGAGCCTGCTTCCTCCTCCCTCTGCCTACTTGTGATCTCTCTCTGTATAAATAAATAAAATCTTGAAAAAAAGGAAAAAAAGCCTCTGCCTTCCGCTCGGGTCATGATCTCAGGGTCCTGGGATCGAGGCCCGCACCGGGCTCTCTGCTCAGGGGAGTCTGCTTCCTCTTCTCTCTCTGCCTGCCTCTCTGCCTACTTGTGATCTCTCTCTGTCAAATAAATGAATAAAATCTTCAAAAAATAAATAAATAGGGGCACCTGGGTGGCTCAGTTGGTTAGGCGACTGCCTTCGGCTCAGGTTATGATCCCGGAGACCCAGGATCGAGTCCCACATCGGGCTCCCTGCTCGGCAGGAAGCCTGCTTCTCCCTCTCTCACTCCCCCTGCTTGTGTTCCCTCTCTGGCTGTGTTTCTCTCTGTCAAATAAATAAAATCTTAAAATAAATAAATAAATAAATAAATAAATAAATAAATAAATTAATTAATTAAAAATAAAAATAAAAATAAAGAGAAACAAACAAACAAAAAACCCCTCAGTACTAGTTACAAAGTATTCTGGCTTAAAAAAAAAAAGTTTTTATTTACTTTTTAAAAGATTTTATTCATTTATTTGAAAGAGAGAGATACAGCTAGAGAGGGAACACAAGCAGGGGGAGTGGGAGACAGCGAAGCAGGCTTCCTGCCGAGCAGGGAGCCTGATGCAGGGCTGGATCCCAGGACCCTGGGATCAGGACCTCAGCCAAAGGCAGTCAATTAACAACTGAACCAGCCAGGCGCCCCTGCCCCGCCCCCGCCAAAAAAAAAAAAAAACATTCTTAGGTTTTTAAAAGAAAACCTACATCTGATGCAGCCTGTAGCCCTGCGTGGTCCAAGAGAAAGATAATGTGAGCCACAAGCATAAGCAGGGTCTCTAACTTCCATTTTCCTGTAATCACATTTTAAAAAAGAAATGAGAAGCACAAATTACTTTTAGTAATATTTAACCCAATATACCCAAAATGTTGTATTTCAACATGCAATCAGTATTTTTTGCAGTATTAATGCAATACTTTACATTCTTTTTTTCACACTAAGTCTTTGAAATACTGTGTACTCTGCACTTACAGCACATCTCAATTCACACTAAAGATGTTTCAACTGCTCCAGAGTGGCAGATTGCTAGCATAATAGAAATGCAGCTCTAGATCTTAAATATCAAGGACAATACATATAGAAAACAGAGGAACATGTTCACATAGCAATGCTATTAGCAAAGTCAAGATTATGTGAAGCTTTAGGACAAATGAAACCATTACCTTCAAAACTCTGAAAGAAAAATAAAGACATGCCAAACGATACACCGAGATTTAAGAGAAATCTATCAAGGGCAATGAACAGACCATATTTTGTTCCTAATGTGAAATGAAATAAGAAATATGAACAGTAACTGCATATTTATTGACTGAAGTATTTATATGAACTGAAACACAGATTCCCAGATGGAGCGGGGCCTGTCGATGAGGGGGTCACTGCTGATGCCCGGAGACAGGTACGCGGAGCTCATTCTTCCAGCATACGGTACTTCTAAGCAGGTCTGCAATGTTCCGTAATAGGAGGTCTGCACTACCTACGTGTGGCCTTGCCAGTACAGGCTCCACTCGGACCCTGGGGGCCTGCCAAGGGAGCTGAGCACTAGAGCACAAAGGGAGAGACGTGTCACTTTGTTTTTGTTTTCGTTTTTGTTTTTTTTTATTTTGAACCATGTAACTGTCTTATCTACTGAAAACAGTAAATTTATACACTTCATATATATATATATATTGTTACACACACACACACACACACACACACACACACACACACTTTGACTCCATTCACTGGCCTCTGCAGCTCAGCCACATGACCAGGTCCAGACCTACTCACTAGTCCCCCTGCTTCCTTCTCTGGCCTTCCTTCAATCCACTCTCCACACAGCAGCCAGTCATCTTTTTAAAATAGCATTCTGTGCCTAAAATCCTTCAATGACTGTCTATAGCGCTTAGGAAACCACCAACTCGTTACCAAGGCAACAAGACCCTGTATGGCCTGGCCACGGCCTCTCCAGCCTCACCTCGTGCCACTCGCCCCTTCTGACCTAGTAATCCCACCTGTACCAAAGGATACAGACTCCCCCGATTCATGACTGAGGAAACGGGGACATCCCTACAAAGCACACCATGTGGCCATTAAAAACGTTACAGACATGGACGCACAGGAACTAATACCCGAAAGAGGAGAATGCCGCACTCACTGAGGACAGCCACTTTCAAAGAGGAACAGGCACATTCAGAAAGATCAAAAAAAACAGATGACAAATATTTGGCATTCTTAGGTTCCAATTTTCTGAATGTGTTAAAAAAAAGTCCTTTTTTTCTTTTTTAAGAAATGTACGCATTGACCCTCACTGTTCCAATTCACACCCTACTTCCTTTAAGACCTGGACTAGCCCATCTTCCTCAAGGAGCTTTTCCCAACACAGGTCTGGCCACGGGAATGAGTGCAAGAGCACAGGCCTTTTCTTATTTAGATGTAACTGATTCCGTCTCATTTCCTGCCTGGTAATATTTGCTCTACTCCGTTTCTACATTTTGTGAAATCAGGGAATGAGCTCAAAAACGTGCATATCCCCTTACACAGTACGTGGACTAGCACTTCACAAATAGAAGCTGTTCAATAAACGCTTATAAGTCGCCTGGAAAGACTTTTAAATATACTCTGACCAGAGCTTATAAACAAACCTATTAAAAGTGGGGGCAGGACCACCTGGGGGCTCAGAGGGTTAAGCCTCTGCCTTCAGCTCAGGTCCTGGTCTCAGGGAGCCTGCTTCCTCCCCTCTCTCTGCCTGCCTCTCTGCCTACTTGTGATTGCTCTCTGTCAAATAAATAAATAAAATCTTTAAGAAAAAAAAAGTGAGGGGCGCCTGGGTGGCTCAGTTGGTTGGGCAACTGCCTTCAGCTCAGGTCGTGATCCTGGAGACCCGGGATCAAGCCCCGCATTGGGCTCCCTGCTCGGCGGGAAGCCTGCTTCTCCCCCTGCTTGTGTTCCCTCTCTGGCTGTGTTTCTCTCTGTCAAATAAATAAAACCTTAAAAAAGAAAAAAAGAAAAAAAAGTGAGGTGCAAAAAGCAGTCCCAAAACATTTCTAAGTAAAATACCAATGGACGGTGATACAATTGGGAAAGTGACCTAGCATCTAGGAAGACACCATTTCAAAGGAAATGCCACCTAAAACCTTTGATTTTTTAAGATAAGTGAAAATATTAGAAGTTAAATAAAAGCAGAACAGTAAATGGGAGGACTGCCCACAATCTGGAATTGACCCTTTCTATGCCTCACCTACAGGAGGCCAGAGTAACTGGGCTCCAACAATCATTCCCTGCGTGACTGGCTGAGTCAATAGCGTGACTTGAAATCCAACTGCCCATGTACTATAAAAGCTCCCATCAAACACAGTAAGTCCAATGAAATGCCAAACATGGAGTTCCTAAAGAAAAGATCCCAAAACGTGGTTCTTATTAGTTCAATTACTTTCAAAGATAAATTTAATGAACTGTGGCCAAACAATACAAAACTGCTTTGTGACACGACTGGGACCAGAAGCAGGAAACAAGGACCGCAGCCGCCATTCCGGCACCTATCACACGTGAGATCTCCCACGACCAGGCTGCCCAGGGTGTCCTTCTGAGCATCAGGGTTAAGATACACTCATCACGCTTGCTTACCTTTATTATCATTCCAGAACTTTCCCCAGTAATGAGTCCAGAAACACAAACTGCATACATCCTGAGGGGCAGCCTTTTCCACAGAGAACCTGTGCTTTTAGTGTCGGGAAAAACTCACTTCTCAGTATCTACAGTAACTGCTTCCGACTTCTACATGGCAGAATGCTTTCCACCCCTTTCCCTTATCAAAAATCAACCAAAGACAAGAACAGGAAAGAGACACATAAACTCCATTTAAGACACATTTAAAGCCCCTACACAAAATGTGAATAGGAAGATAGAGGAAAGCTAAATCCCTGCACAGAGCAGAGGAAGAGGAACCTAAAGGTTACTGCTGAGAAGCAGGCTGACTGATTCCACGAACCATGGAGAGGCTCAGAAGATGGGGGTGATGCCTGGAGCTAAAAAGGGGTGCGGGTATAAAAATCCGCCTAGCAGGGTGCCTGGGTGGCTCAGAGGGTTAAAGCCTCTGCCTTCGGCTCAGGTCATGATCTCAGGGTCCTGGGATCGAGGCCCGCATCGGGCTCTCTGCTCGGCAGGGAGCCTGCTTCCTCCTCTCTCTCTGCCTGCCTCTCTGCCTACCTGTGATCCCTCTCTGTGTCAAATAAATAAATAAAAATTAAATTAAAAAAAAAAAATCCACCTAGCGGGCACTGGACTCTCCGGTCCCCAGACAACCATCCTCTCGGGTAGCTGCAGAGACCAGAGGGCTAGCTCTCTAAGAACTCCACCAGAGGCGTACCACACCTGGGCACCGTGGGCACAAAGGACAAGAGAAAGTTCCACGGCTGAAAGCAGGGAAATTAGGTCAAGGCAGCGTACTGAGCCACGGGAAGACTGTCCTCCTCCTGCCCTTCAACCTAGCTCCAGGATGTCCAGCTTAACACCAACAAGGCAAGACACTGAAGGAGCCTTCTCCGAGGAAGCCAGACCAGCGGACAGTGACACCTGGAGGCGAACCGACAAAAAGTCAGCCGTCACCCCCACTAAAGCAACAAGTGCACGGGCCGCCAAATACTCAGCCTTCCATTTTGAGCACTTTATTCTTAAAGGTGAATAAACAGCCAAGGATCACCAGACACTGGAAGAGACTTTCCAGAAAGAAAGAAAGAGACTGGAGCGCCTGGGGGGCTCAGTCATTAAGCGTCTGCCTTCGGCTCAGGTCGTGATCCCAGGGTCCAGGGATCGAGCCCCGCATCGGGCTCCCTGCTGGGTGGGAAGCCTGCTTCTCCCTCTCTCACTCCCCCTGCTGGTGTTCCCTCTCTGGCTGTGTTTCTCTCTGTCAAATAAATAAAATCTTTAAAAAAAATTTCAGAAAAACAATAATTTTTAAAAATATATATACATATATACATTTATATATATATATACATTTATATATATATATATATTTTTTTTTTTTAAGTAGGCCATAGGCCTACAGCAGAGCCCAACGTGGGGCTTGAACTCACCACCCTGAAATTGAGACTTGAGTCCAGATGAAGAGTCAAACACTGGGCACCTGGATAGTTCAGTCAGTTAAGCATCTGCCTTCAGCTCATGTCATGATCTCAGGGTCCTAGGATGGAGCCCAGCATTAGGCACCCTGCTCAGTGGGGGGTCTGTTTCACCCTGACCCTCTGCCCCTCCTCCCTGCTTGTGTTCTCTCTCAAATAAATAAATAAAATCTTTAAAAAGAAAAAAAAAGTCAGAACTTAACAGACTGAAGCACGCAGGTGCCCCATAAAATCTTTTTTTTTAACTTTTTTTTTAAAGATTTTATTTATTTATTTGACAGAAACACAACTAGAGGGGCGCCTGGGTGGCTCAGTTGGTTGGGCGACTGCCTTCGGCTCAGGTCATGATCCCGGAGACCAGGGATCGAGTCCCACATCGGGCTCCCTGCTCGGCAGGAGACCTGCTTCTCCCTCTCTCACTCCCCCTGCTTGTGTTCCCTCTCTAGCTGTGTTTCTCTCTGTCAAATAAATTGAAAAAAAAATCTGTAAAATAAAATTTAAAAAAAAGAAACACAACTAGAGAGGGAACACAAGTACGGGGAGTGAGAGAGGGAGAAGCAGGCTTCCCTCCGAGCAGGGAGCCGATGCGGGGCTCGAGCCCGGGACCCTGGGATCATGACCTGAGCCAAAGGCAGACATTCAATGACTGAGCCACCCAGGCGCCCCTTTTTTGAACTTTCAACAGTATTTTAGTGGCACCTGGGTGGCTCAGTCATTAAGCATCTGCCTTTGGCTCAGATCACGATCCCAGGGTACTGGGATCAAGACCGGCATCAGGCTCCCTGCTCGGCAGGAAGACTGCTTCTCCCTCTCCCACTCCTCCTGCCTGTACTCCCTCTCTCGCTCTCTCTCTCTCTGTCAAATAAATAAATAAAATCTTCCAAAAAAAATTTTTAACTGTATCTTAAGAAATTTAACTGAAATTAAGCAGACACTATAAACAAAAATAGGAAGCATTTAAAAAGGAAGAGAGAATAAAAAACACAAAAATAGGAAAAGAGAAATTAAAATTCAGTGAAAGAATAGTAAAAAATGCTCCCCAAAAGTAGAACAAAACAATTAAGTCATGACCAGGATAAAAAACTTTTTTTTTTTTTTAAGATTTTATTTATTTATTTGACAGAGAGAAACACAGCCAGAGAGGGAACACAAGCAGGGGGAGTGAGAGAGGGAGAAGCAGGCTTCCCGCCGAGCAGGGAGCCCAATGTGGGACTCGATCCCAGGTCTCCAGGATCATGACCTGAGCCGAAAGCAGTCACTTAACCGACTGAGCCACCCAGGCGCTCCTAGGATAAAAAACTTTTAAAAATCAAGGGTGCCAGGACACTTGGGTGGCTCAGTGGGTTAAAACCTCTGCCTTCAGCTCAGGTCATGATCCCAAGGTCTTGGGATCCAGGCCGCATCAGGCTCTCTGCTCAGCAGGGAGCCTGCTTCCTCCTCTCTCTGCCTGCCTCTTGTCTACTTATGATCTCTCTCTCTCTGTCAAATAAATAAATAAAATCTTAAAAAAAAAAAAAAATCGGGGCACCTGGGTGGCTCAGTCGGTTAAGCGACTGCCTTCGGCTCAGGTCATGATCCGGGAGACCCGGGATCGAGCCCCACCTCGGGCTGCCTGCTCGGCGGGAAGCCTGCTTCTCCCTCTCTCACTCCCCCTGCTTGTGTTCCTTCTCTGGCTGTGTTTCTCTCTGTCAAATAAATAAATAAAATCTTAAGAAAAAAAAAAGGCTTTTAAAAATTAGAATACTGGGGCACCTGAGTGGCTCAGTCAGTTAAGCATCCAACTCTTGGTTTCAGCTCTGGTCATGATCTCAGGATTGAGGTCTGCAGAGTCTGCTTGAGATTCTCTCTCCCTCTGCCTGTGCCCCTCCCCCTGCTGGAGCACGCTTTCTCTCCCTCCTCCCTCTAAATAAATAAAAACTTTTTAAAAAATAAATAAAAATAAAAATTAGACTATTTAGTACAGGAAGTACTATATTCAACTGAAATAGTAGAAAATAAACTGTCTCAAATATATATATATTCTACAAAATTTCCTACCAACAAATGGGCTTCAAACTCCAGATTTCAGGCTACTTAATATCCGGCATGATAAATGAAAAAAGGCTACCATGAAGACACATCATAAAACTTAGGCAAATCATGGATGCAATGCTCCTAAAAATTTGGTGAGGGAATAATGGTTAAAAGGATCGAAATCAAACTGGATTTCTCAACAACAACTACGGAAACTAGAAGATATGGGAGCAATGACTTAAAAACGACTTCCAACCTGGAATGCCAAGGCCAGCCAAACAAAATCCTTCAGTGTGGTGGTAAAATAAGTACATTTTCAGACATACAAGTTCCAAGTCTGCCTCCCAAAAAACTACTGGTAAGCTGTTAGAGAATGTGTCCCACCACCACGAGTGAGTAGACACTCAGAGGGAAGCCATTAGATGCAGGGAAAGGGGTTCCTCACTGGAGAATGATAGGGACAATTTCCAGAAGGTCAGTGTGCACCAAGCCAAGAGAACAAGCACATCCTGGCTTGGGCAGAGTGACCCAGGAGCACTGAAGAAGCCCTGTCACAGGGCTAAGTGGAAGAAACTAAAATTGAGAAACATTTCATAAAACAGAAAGTGCAAGAACATTATTCTGAGGTCCCAAGGAAACCAGGCAAATGAAAAATGAGGCAATCATTAACTCCAGGAAAGAAAAACAGCTGCACAAAAAAAGAAATACAGGGCGCCCGCCTGGCTGGCTCAGTTGGTAAAGCCTACAACTCTGATCTAAGGGTTGTGAGTTCGAGTCCCACAGTAGGTATAGAGATTACTTAAAAATAAAATCTTAGGGTGCCTGGGTGGCTCAGTGGGTTAAAGCCTCTGCCTTCAGCTCAGGTCATGATCTCAGGGTCCTGGGATCGAGGCCCGCATGGGGCTCTCTACTCGGCAGGGGAGCCTCCTCCCCTCTCTCTGCCTGCCTCTCTACTTCTGATCTGTCAAATAAGTAAATACAATCTTAAAGGGTTTGTGGGCAGGGTAGCTCAATCCGTTAAGCGCCCCACCCTTGGTTTTAGCTCAGGTCATGATCTCAGGGTAGTGGGATCGAGCTCTCTGAGTCGGGCTCTGTGCTCAGCACAGACTCTGCTTAAGATTTTCTCCCTCCTCCTTCTGCCCGCTCCCTGCTCACATGCTCTAAGATAAATAAAATCTTTTTTAAAAAATAAAATCTTAGGGACACCTGGGTGGCTCAGTTGGTTAAGCGACTGCCTTCAGCTCAGGTCAGGATCCCGGAGACTCGGGATTGAGACTCGGGATTGAGTCCCACATCGGGCTTCCTGCTCAGCAGGAAGCCTGCTTCTCCCTCTCTCATTCCCTCTGCTTGTGTTCCCTCTCTAATAAATAAAATCTTAAAAATAAAATAAAATAAAATCTTAAAAAGAAAGAAAAGACAATCGTAGTTACCACCTGGCTCAGCATGGCACGATAATGACCTGAAGAGACTTCTGATTCTGGATATGAATTTAACCAAAAGTGTGAGTGTTTTAGATAACAGAGTATGAGAGAACTGAAGTCATCATCTACCATTAGTGGAAACCAACAAAGCAGCCGTAAAACTGGTGAAGACACGGCAACACAAGCATGTTATTTAAATATATGAAGTGAATGTTAAAGAGTGTCAAGCGGCTGTTGCATCTCTCGAAAGTCAAGAGACGAGGAGGGTAGCCTTTTCAATAGGTCTTTTAGAACTATTTGACATTTTTTAACTTTTTTAAAACTTTTTTCAGTTTTGTTGTGTTTTTTTTGTTTGTTTGTTTTGTTCTTTCATCTAAGTAGGCACCACACCCAAGGTAGAGCTTGAACTCAGCACCCTGAGATCAAGAGTCTTACCGAATGGATGACAGCCGGGCACTCAGCACTATTTGACTTAAGCTATGTACAAGTGCATATATGATTTTAACAAAAAAGTAAGCTTTTAAGAGATACAAAGTTGACACCCTTCTAGAAAAGCAAACAATCAGCCCAAGAAAGCCCTCTTGCTAAAAGGTGACATTCTGCTAGGTCAAAAGCCTTAAGTAAATTACCCTACGCTGTGCTCCTGGGCAACCGTGAACATACCTTAAACCTCAGGAGCCCCCACTTACTAATCCACAAAATGGGAGCAGGGGATATATTCCACTAGCTTATTGGTTCTCTTTAGTGTGAAAAGTAGTGACTCTCTATGTCAGGGAAAAGAGAAAAGAATAAACACACAAACAGGTAAGTTTCAAGTGTTCGCGCACTACCGGTTGAATCGTGTGGCAATCAGTGAACCCTGATCCAGTCACCATTTCCCAGATTTAGTGCCAAGAGATGATCCTATGCCTACGCACTGTCCAGGAGGCCCCTTCCCCTCTCATGTACCTGCACAATCAACACTTAGATCATGAACCTAAACCCAGAGCCTTTATTAAGTGAAAATGACCACCACACACAGCACAGGTGCAGCGGGCTCAAGTGCCTGCATCTGTCTTTTCCAGCACAAGATATGTGAGACCCTGGGATGCACTGTGCCTGTTTCTTCCCCCGCAAAGGGGAACAGAACCATACCTCCCTCAGAACATCGCTGTCAGGCTTTAATGAGTGAATTCATGCAAAGCACTGCAACAGGAGTGGACGCAGGTAAGGGCTTAGCAAAGAGGCTGTCATTATCATCCGCTGAGTGAAGCCCACTATTCAAGGCTGACTGTGGAAGGAGAGCCATCTGGGGTCACCTGCTCATCTATTATGTATTAAACACCTACTATGTGCCAGACACCCAACAAGTGCTAGTCTGTAACGGGCTATGCCGAGTCGTTCGGTCTCTTCCAAGTCGTGTCTTCCCTGCCTGCTAAGTGGGAAATAAGAGCCCGCCGCACAGAGCACTGGAAGGTCAATGAAGAGAACTCCCCTAAAGGACCTCACCGCGCCCGCGCCACAGCGAGTGCTCACTCATCTTCTCGGCACCAACCTGGAAGTCACTCTCCGCGTCACCCACTTTACCTGCCTGTTCTGGAGCCTCACGCTTTCCTTGAGTGGGCGGTAAGAATTCGGTCACGACTCCCTGCACTGAACTTTAGAGATTCCCTGCACCCTCCCAGTTTACCTGTCACCAGCACTGCCCAGGACCCGGGACAAATCTCAGACAAAGAGCGCACCCTGCACGGCGCCCGCCGCGCCCGGGCCTTCGGGGCCCCCGGTGTAGGGCCGCGTGCGCTGGGTGCTTCCGAGAACTCGGGGAGCAGCGCTCGTGCCCGCGCCGGTGCCCCGGGCCGGCCCGCCGCGGGAAGCTGGGTCCGCCTCCCCAGAGTTCGGCGGCGGCGGCGCCACAAGCTGGCAAACAAAGTGTCCCTGAGAAGGAGCAAAGGGAGACCAAACGGCGTCCGGCGGGGACGGCAACTTTTCCCACGCGGAGACACTGGAGTCGCGCCGTGCGGCTCCCGCCCGCCCCGGGGCCCGGCGGCATTGTCCGGGGGACGCGCGCCGGGCCGCCAACTTTTCCCGAAACGCGGCGGGGAAGGTCGGCGGGGCGCCGGGAGCGCACGGCCTCGGCTCGCCTCGCGCCGCCAACTTGGCCGGCTCGCCCCACTTTCCCTTTTGTCCTCCGCCCCTTCCGCGGGGCTGCGGCCCGAGGCCCGGGGGCGCGGGGGCGGGAGGGGCGGACGCGGCCGCCGGCCCCCGCCCCGCGCCCCGCCCGCCGCCCCCCGCCCGCCGCACAAAGCGCGCCCCGAGCGCCGCGGCCCGGACGCCGGCGGCCTCGGCCCGGCCTCGGCCTGAGGCGCGGCGGCGGGGCGGCGCGGGCCCGCCCGGCCCCCTCCGGCTCGGCGCCCCCGCCCGCGCCCGCGCGCCCCGCCGGCCCCGCCGGCCCCGCGCCCGCCCGCTCCACGCCCGCCGCCCCCGCCGCCGCCGCCGCCCGGCCCGCCGCCCCGCTCCTCACCTCGGCATCGGCGGCGGCCATGGCCCGGGCCCGCAGCGTGGCCCCGCCCCTCCCGCGCGCCATCGCCCCGCCCGCGCCTCGCGGCTCAGGGCGGGGCGGGGCCGGTCGCGCGCGTCTGCGCCTGCGCCTACGCCCGCGCCTGCGCACGGCGTCCCGGCGTGCGGCGTCCCCCGCGCGAGCCTGCGCCGGCCGGAACCGGGGCGCGCGGGCCGGGCGGGGGGCGGGGCCGGGCGGAGCGGCCTTCCGGGGGCGTCGCGGCGGCTGGCGGTCCTTTTCCAGTTCTCAGAAATATCTTTTCCTTCTACGTGGGCATTCTGGTGGGCTGGCCGGGGTGGAGAAGGACCCCTGACCTCTAACCCCGGACACACTTTCTTCCGTCGGCTTCGCAGAAGGCGGATCCTGCCTTGCGTCCTAGGGCGGTGCCCGGTTCGAGGGTCTTCCGGGCCGCTGGGGGGGCCTGCCTGTGGGGGATGCCCCCCGGAGGGTGCTTCCGGGCGTGCCCGCTGGGGGGTGCCCTGCCCGAAGTGGGGGCCGGCCGCGGCCCGGGGAAGGCAGTCGCCTCTCGGTCTGGGTGCCCCGGTTAGGGGTCGTGTCGCAGCTCGGGGGTGCCCCGACCGGACAGGGCGTCCCGCCGGGAGAGTGTGCTCTGGGTGGGCACTGGGTTCCGCCTGGGAAGGCCGGGGCGGGCAGTGTCCCCGGCGGGCTTGCCCCCCGCTGCTGGCGGGGTGCTCGGGCGGGGCGGTGAGCCCGGTCAGGGCGGTCTCCCCGAGCATCCCCGAGCTCCGAATCGGCGCCTGCCCCCCAGGTGTGCGCACGGGAGACCTCTGCCCGTGAGGCGGCTTCGCCCACCCGCTCCCTGTACCAGGCCCACTTTTACCACCTTCTGGGACCTGAGGAAGGAAATAAAGACTGAAATTGGGGTTCTCTGGCCACACTTTGCAGCGAGAACTGCGGCGGCCCTGAGTCCCCGGGCTTCCGATGGCGCGCGGTCATGGGACTCCGGGAAGGGTACCAAGGTGGGCGCTGGCCGTGCACACAGGTGCCGAGGAGAGTGGCCAAACGACCGTACCCAGGAAATCCGAGCAGGTTTCTCTGCCGGCTGGAAGCCCAGCAGCCCCGGCCTGCACAGCCCAACCTGACCCACCGTCGTGCGTGCGCAGCCCTCGGGCCCCTGCCTTGGGCCCTTGTCTGTCCTGTCCCCGCTTCTACCTCCGCGATCTCAAATACCACCGCTGCAGGGAAGCCTTCCCTTGCCTCCCTCCCCAGACTGCTCCCCAGAGCTCTCCTGCTTTACTTGACTCCGCCGCACTCCACAGCCATGTTCTCTTCCCACTAGAAGTCGAGACCACCAGGAATTTTCATCTTGTGTTCCCTGGTGCCTAGAACAATCCTTGGTGTGAAGGAGACAGATCTTGGTCACATGAATAAATCAGAGGTGGAGAAAAGGTCCTTTCCCAGGCAAAGACTGACTGTAAGTGAATGTGTCAGAAGTAGGATATGCTCCCATTCTGCAGTGTCAGCCCACCCCACCCTACCCCTGCGTGATCACTGATCACTTACGTCAGGTGCTGTTTTTGACACATGCACGTGACCTGTATAACCATCAGGTCAGTCTTGAGACGCGGGTTGAGTGAACAGACCCAAGCAAGGGAGTTGAGAGCCCTCAAGACCGCCTAGCTGTTGAGAGGCTGAGATGGGATTGAAAGCCAGGCAGGTTTTCAACGAAAAGGATGCTACTAGCGGATGTTTTAGGGATTAGCCTCCCTGTGGTATATTTTGGGCTTTTCTCCAATGTTCATCCTCTCCTTGTCCCACAAATAGTAACATTTTAGCTGGGTACATGGCTCCCTGGCTTAGGAGCACATTTCCACCAGTAGAGTGGCCAGTGGGATATTCGCACAAGTGATACAATCTACTTCCGGGCCTGTAGCCCCAAGTTAGAGGATCAGGCCCAGTAAATCGGCTGACAGTGAAATCTGGGATGACCACCCTGGACCCGGGGGTGGAAACCTCACCTTGAGAATGACAGCTCTGTCACCAGACCCAAATCTTATACTTCTGGACTGTTAGATATACAAGAAATAAACCGGGGTGGGAGGGGGCTGGGGGGCGGGCAGGGGTTCAACGTGTCCACTCATAGTCCTGTAGATTAAGGTAACTGAGACACCTATCCAAGGTCACTCTCTCACTATATGTCACAGATGGAAATTCAACACAACGTTTTATCGTGATCCCACCTCCAGTATTTCCCAGAGCACAGTCCAGGATCGCTAGCCCCGCTGGGCACCTCAAGGCCCTCCCCCTCAGCACTGTAACATCTGCAGGGTGCCCCTTTGGTAAACGTTGCTCTGCTGAACCCTGACTTTATTTGTTCTTGGGTTCCTTGGATCTGGAAAGCAGGCATGTGAGAGAGACGGTGGGAGCTGGCATGGGCTTGTGTGTTCACACTTGAAGGGGAGACGAGCAGCAGTGTCCCTCAGAGCCACATGTGGGTGGCGGTGGTGCCAGCAGGGACTTCAGACCGGAGGCCAAGGATCAGGGAACGGCACAAGAGGCGGGGACTTGGGCAAGCCCACCTCATCACCGCCCATGGGGTTTCTTCTGCTGCAGGAGATCTGAACTCCGCCGCCTGGAACACTGGGTGCTGGGTGGGTAAGCCCGAGGTGTGTCAATAAAACGTGACGGGGGTGGTCTTCTCCCCATGTCACAAATACACTGTAAATTGACCACCAGGCTGCAGACATGCAAGCCCCACTCTGAGGGCGCGTCCTTAAACACAACCGTGAGAAAGCACCAGCCCTGACCCGAGTTAAAGGCACCCAGCCCAGTCTTCTGGGCCCTAGGCACCTGGAAGGAGGGAGGAGGGTGCCCGAGAGGCTGGCCTGCGCCCAGCTCTACAAATGAAGCGCTTTATTTACAGGGCATCTCTCCAGGCCCCACTCCCCACCCCCAGGGAGAAGCGGGTCCCTAGGCAGAGGCTGAAAGGAGCAGCTGGGCAGCAGCAGGTCCTGAGTGGGCCGGGTCAGGCCGAGAGTGAAGAAGGCACGAGGCCCTGGGTGCCCGGTCCCAGGGCAAAGGTCAGCCCACCGGAGAGGGCGGCACTGGGTCAGCTCCCGGGCGCCAGGCTGGCATCAGCACCGCCACAGCTCTGCTCGTAGGATGGCGGGGCCTCTGCAGGGAGACAGCAAGGTCTGCATGGGGCTCCTGGTGCCCTCTCCTCCCCCAGGCCCCAGGCCCCAGGCCCTTCACTCACCATAGGGATAGCCCCATGAGCTATACTCTGGGGGCAGGATCAAGGTACTGGTAGTGGGCACTGGCCCTCCAGAGCCCTCTGCAAAGTAGGGGACAGTGGCACCTGTGGAGATGCACAAGGGAGGGGGCACTGGATGGGGAGCAGGACTGCCATCCTGAGGGTGGGGTTCAGGGGCACTGGGCATGGAGCCAAAGGCGGCAGGTAGTGGCTGCTGTTGTGAGTGGCTCTTCGTGGGAAGGGAGACCACATCTGCGAAGTGCGGGCTGCTGGCTGCAGCCTCAGCCTCCTCCTGGGGCGGTGCCGAGGGCACCACGGGGCTTGGGGCCCCAGGAGGTAGCCCTAGGCCTGCTCGGGGGCTCATCGGGACGTGGTTCACAGCGATATTGCCGATGAAGACAGGGAGGGTCACGGTGGCTTCAGGCACCTTCAGGGAGACCTGGGGAGGACGGGAGAGTGAGGCCAGGCCACCCAGCCCCGCCCCTCCCCATCCCCTCCGGCCCCCAGCACCTGCAGGTAGTAATCCACATGGATGAGGCTGCAGCCCGGCAGGGCTGACTGGGGCAGGGCAGGCACCAGGATCTGCTCTTGCCACTGGGCCCGCCTCCAGGCCTTCACCGCCGCGCCTTCTACTTCTGCGACGGTCCGCACGTCATAGATCCAGCGCTTGGCCTTGTAGGACACTTTCTGGGGCAGGGGGCCAGCCTGTGAGCCTGGGGAGGCCGGCCCCCTGCCCCTCCTCCAGCCCCGTGGGGACTCTGACCTGCAGCAGACTGGCGACCACAGGGCTCGTGTCCTTGCCTGACTGGTTCTCGATGTCGGCCTGCAGGCGGAGCACCTGTCCGACCACATAGCCGCGGAGGTCCGTGCTGGCCGCGAGGACCACGCTGCCCGTCTTCACCAGCTTGTAGGAGAACTTCTTGGTAGTGGAGGCCACGTTGGGTTGCTTAAGGGGAGGGCAGGAATGAAGGGGTTCGGCAGGGGTTGGCAGCCTCGCTCTCTGGGTCCCCCAGAAAGGCCCACTCAGCCCTGCTGTGCCCTGTCCCCAAACACGACACAGCCCGCTCACGACTGAGAAGCCGCTGAACTTCCAGGTGCCAGCCACCACCTCGCACCTGGGGGTAGGGCTTCAGCCAGAAGGGCACGGCTCCCTCCTCACCTCAATGTCTGGGATGCTGTTCAGGTTCAGGGGGCTCAAAATATAGAACACCCGGCTGCACTGGTGATCCTTGGAAAAACGTGGTGTGTCAATGGTGGCCCGCACCTGGTGCACAATCTTGCCAAAGGGGCCCTCGAAGGACGTGGGTGCTGTGGCTGGAGAGAGAGCAGGGAATGGCACCCAACTGTCCCCCGTCCTCTCTCCTACCCACCAGCTGCCACTACCTGGCCTGGCCAGGCAAGGCTGGGCTCTTACCAGGAAGCAGGAACTGGAAGGGGAAGCTGTGCTCTCCAGCCGGCAGGCTCCCTGCAGAGACAGGAGGGGGCGTGGGGGAGGGGGGCTCAGGAGCCTCGAGGTGACCGCACAGGAAACAGGTCACACGCTGGCACCGCAGCTGACCAGTTCACACTGAGTGGGATGCCAAGCATTAGAGCTGTTGGCTGATGCCAAACACCTGGGCTGTTGGGATGCCAAGCATCAGAGCACAAAGGAAGGGGTGCAAGAGCTTGGCTTCAACCGGAAAGGGGATGGGACTATTGTAGGGGCAGAGCCCACTCAAGTCAAGGAGAAGCTGGCCCCCTTCAACCACCCAGGCCCTATCAGGCAATGCCTAGTGCCTGCTAGGGAGAGAAATAATCAGGGTACAAAGCCCTACTGGAGGGCAGGTCAGCACAGGGGCCTGGAGGCAGATAGGGAGGTGGGATGGACAGACAGCAGCCACCCTCAACCAAGGTGTTTCCTGGAGGGGTTCACTATAGGCCACAAGGCAAGCAAAGGCCCCCAAACTCACCCTTGTCAGCCAGCGACAAAGCACTGTTGAAGTAGCCCTCCTCTACTACCCATGCTGCATCATGGGCCTTGTTGGACACCCTGCAGGAACCCATGCAGGTCACTCGGATGGCTGCAAGGTGGGGGGGGGGGCAGGGTGAGTCCCAGGCAGCCACTGGCCTGGGCCCTTCCCTGCCCCCATCACAGAGATCTGGGTAGAGCAGGCAGCACCAAGGGGTGCTGGGCCTCAGGCGGCCAGCAAGTGACCTGCTGCCCTTCAGAGGATACCTCATGTCTGTACCCATTCTGGGATACTTCCAAGGAGCCAGGGGATAAGGCACCGAGTTAAATCTGTCCAGAACAGGAGGGCACCTGGACAACCTCCAACCTGGTAGCCACCCTGGGCCCGCCAGACCGGTGTAAACCCGGCTGCCTACAAGCGATGCTTGGGACACCAGTGAGAAACGGAAGCCCACGGGGCAGCTGACCTCCAGCCCCACTTCCCGTTGGCTCACACGCGTGAGGGAGGCGCCCCTGCACGCTCCAGGAAGCTAACTGCTAGGCCTCATGATGCAGGAATGTGGTCGGACCTGCTTGAGCAGAGAAGGTACCCAGCGGTCCACACACTGGAGGGTGGGGACACCCTTGACTTCCTGGACCGAGCTGCCCAGGAGGGCTGATTTCCTACATCAAGAGAGGGCTGGGTCCTCCCCCGGACCAGGAACGTTTGTAGCAGAGGTGGCTGCCTCCATTCCATGGTCAGGGACTCAAATTCCCCACTCCAGTGGGCACTGGCCCAGAGACCACTATGGTCAGAAGGCTGTGGCTGGACCAGCAAGGACACCACAGATCGAGGGGCCGGCGCGACAGGCAGCCTTGGGGCTCCACCCCTTGTCTAACTGCGGGCTGACGGAAGGCCGAAGACCTCAGCAGCCTTCCTGCCCTGACTGGATGGTCAGGTGAGGGGAAGGCGACCCAGAACCTGACATCCTTCCGACAGAGCCACCAGGCAGGAGAAGCCTGGTATCCCAGGTGCCCAGGGCCAGGGGTCTCCCCATGCCAACCCAACCCTGACAAGAGAAGCCCCCTGTTGGCCACCCACAGACCACGAGGCTTCCCCCCCGGGAACCCTTGGCGTATCCTCCACCCCCATGGCACTGCCAGTGACCGGACCTCGGCCTTGATTTCTAATCCATACTCCATCAGCCACCCGATCCTAAGGCCAGACCTGGAATCGTCCCTGCTCCAGAAATCTGAGACAGCAGGGCGCTCCTACAGATGAACACAGCCCAGGAGAAATACGGCCAGAGGGCGAATAAAGGAGGGAAGGGGACACCCAGATGTCACGCCACTCAACGCTCCCCCAGAGAGGGCGCATTCCGCCTTGAGTCTGGCTGCCCTGGGAATTCTGGGAGCGGCAGAGGATGCCCGAAGGAAGTGGTCCCCAGACTGGCCCAGTAGCAGCTGAAAACTGTCAGGTGACCTCAGTGGATGGCACACAGAGCTGAAGGCTCACCATGGCCACCTCTGTCCAAATCCCCAACCCACAACGCCGCGAGCCACAGGAAAATGGGGCGTTCTCAGGCACTCAGTTCAGGGGCATGTGGTCCACACAGCGCAGGTGAAATCAGAGAAACTCAAGCGAGTTACCGTTTTAACCTGTCAGCTGGCAAACAGTAAAGATATGGACGAGTGTTGGAGAGGCCGACACACTCTGAGGGTGATCCAATTGTAGGCCGCCACGGGGGTGCCGGCCAAGCCCCAGGAAGATGTGCTGGCACCTGACATGCACCTCCCAGGGGACCCAACGTTCTCAGAACGCACCCTATCTACTGAGGAGCTACAAGCAACACTGCCTGTAGCAGCAAACTTTGTAGGAATGGCCCACGTGTCCAACAGCAGGATGGCTAAAACACCCGCCCAGCCTGGGAGCGCCCCCTGGAATTCAGGGGAACAAGCCATGGGGTCACCTGACACACGGTATCACACCAACCCTTGGGGTATCCCAGAGAGACCCAAGTTCTATGACCTTCCCAATGTCCAGGCAAAGAGGCATTCTGCACACACGGTGAAGGCCCTTCGGGGACCTTGCCTGAATGAGCGGCTTCCCATCACCATCTTGGAGTTGAACGGCCTGTTCCTGTCCACTCTCCTCCATAGGGGGACTTGGCACAGTAGGCTTGTCCCTCCTAGCCCATGCAGTGGGGCTCTGATCCTGCAGGTGCGCCTGAGGCACGGCCACAGGACGGGGGCGAGGGCGTCTGGCAAGGGGCAGCCGCCAGCACACAGTAACACGCCCTGCCGCACGACGTGGGTCTCCAAGTGTCTCCCTTCTCACAGGGCTCAGATGCATAAAGGAAGGCCAGCACCAAACCGATGAGCACCCATCGGGAGCTCTGGGGCTGCTCCCGTTCTCTAAGGAACGTCATCATATGGACCATGTCCCATAGTGACTTCTGGAACTTTCCTCTCCAGCCAGCACTCCCCTGTCCAGCAGCCCTCCTCCTTGCACCATCTGCCGTCTGACCAAGAAGCTCTCTGCTCACCCCTCATTCTGGTCCCCAAAGTCTCGCCCACCTCCACCAGTTCCCAGAGGCCTGGAGCAGCCCAGCCTTTGCCACATCTTTTCCCTAAAGCTCTGAGGCACTTCCATCGGTCCTGTTTCCAAGTCTGAAACATGAGAACAGGAACGGTGCCCCCTCCCAGGGTTGCTCTGAGGGTTCAGAGTTGGTCCATGGGGGGCGGGGAGACTGGCACGTGCCCCATGGTGAGGCTTCAGTAAGCTGGCGGAGCTGGGGGCTGACTGCTGCTGCTGTCTGGGCTTCCCCGCCCCCAGTGCCCACCCTCGAGAGCACAACATGGAGCTCTCCCGCGACCCCCAGCCTCAGGCTCCGCTGGACCTGGGTTCCAGGGAAGTAGTTCCTTCCCCAGCTTTCCCTTCTGCATTAGCTCCGAGGGCAGCCCACGTCCTCATGGTTGAGCACAAATCATCTCTGTCCTTCATCAGACAAGTATTTAGTGGGCAAGACCAGGAGCCCCCCAGGGCCTGAAGGCCTGAGACCTCCCCACCCCCATGTCCTCCTGGGGCGGTGGAGGGCCTCCCTATTGCATCACGGGCTGATGGGAGAAGCTCAACAAGTATCTTATGAATGAAAGAAAATAAAAGAACCACAGCCTTTCCTTTTCCAAGCCCATCCGGGGCTGAAAGAAGCCCAGGGCAGCCTCAGCACCCTGGGCAATCTGAATAATCACTCTTCTGGCTCAAAGTCATCATCCGTCTACTCCTCAGCCTATGTCCCCTTTGTCCCTCCGGGGACCTTCAGCAGGGGCCCCCCTCGACGTCCTGTGGCCCAACTGTCCATCACCCACATCCCACCCACCACACGGAGGCTGGGGACTCCACCCAGGCCACCCCTTCACGGTGCTCAGGGACAGCTTGTTTGCCCTGGGCCCCAGCTTCAAGAACACGACTGGGCAGACGAGCCAGGCAGTGAGCTCCATCCCTCCAGCCATGAGCCCACCCCTCCTTCTTGGGCCCTGGGCTCTCCCCTCAGTCTCATCTCAACTGTCATCTCTCCTTGTGCCCTGGAGAAGAGCTGCAGTATCCCCCCTCGGCCCCCTGCCACTACCGTAACTACCCCACGCAAACCCCAAACTAGGAGACAGGAAAGGAGATGTGAGTCAGCAGGGGGAGATTGCACCTAACCAGGGCTACCTTCACTCAGTTTCTTCCTAAAACCTGTAGACTTGAACATGGCAAGTCAGGAGTCAGACCCATCCAGGACCAGGGCAGCTGTGGCTCAGAAAAGTGGGCAGTGGCTCTCAGTCCTCAGAGGTCCAGAAGAACAGAGCCGTCAAGAAGGCGAGGGCCCAGAGGCTCCAAGTCCAGAGGGAAGCCTGATGGCTGTGGTTCGCGCCAAGCACCCCAAGGTGGAGAAGCACTCCAGCAGGGGCACCTTCCCACTCAGAACCAGCCATCAGGCTTGGAGTCCCTGGGTGGGACCCTGAGGGCTGAGCTTTGAAGTCCCACTTGGGGCCCTGCCAACACGTCGGATGGCAGATAAGGCCGGCACCTGCAGAGAGCCCTGCAAGGGCCACAGCAACCTGACTCCCAGTCCCTAAGTCCCAGATGCCTGCACCAGCAGCAGCACCAGTCAGTAGAGCCCGGATTCAGTTCCTAGGTGCTCACTGGGCAGGAGGCCTGGGTCACGCAGGGATAAGCAAGACTCTCCCAGCTCGCAAGGTCAAGCCTTCGCTCAGGTGGAAACAGGTGCTCCGCGCGACTATGAGGGTTGAGGTCCTGCGCCAGCGGCCTGGGCGTGTGTGAGAGAAAGCCCTGCGTGGGCCAGGCTCCAGGTGGAGGCCCAGCAGGTGCAGGGCGCAGCGGACCCCGCAGACCCGACAGAGAGGGTCGAGGGCGTGCATGTATCCAAATCAGGGTGGCGTTCGGCAAGGTGGACAGGGTCTAACCCCCCGCCCCCGATTCTGGCGGACCCCAGGAGAGAACAGGAAGGGCACATGCGGAAGGACTGGGCCACCCTGGCCTCCCAGCTCCGCCCCATCTGCCAGCAGCGACTCACCCCGGCGGTTCTGCGCCGCCCGGCCGGCCGCACCCCAGCCCTCCCTGCAGCCGGGGGTGGGGGAGGGCCAAGACTCGCCGAGCCGCAGGCAGGGGAAGGAAGGGGGCGGCCAGGAGGCGCCACCAGTTCCGCGGGTCCAGGCCAAGCTGTCGCTTCCGCGAGCGCCGGCCCCGCCGCAGGTGCTACGCCGCCACCTGAGCCCCGCCGGCCCGGCCCTCCCCCGGGGACCCCGCGCCCACCTCGGAAGGGCAGCGGCGCCCCCAGGCGCACGCGCACGGCCCCCGCCAGCGGCTCCCCGGGGCTGTAGACGACGCGACCGTGGCTCAAGCAGACCTCGAAGAGCTGCACCCGCCCCATGCCGCCGCCCGGGCTGGGCGGCCGCGCACTGACGCCCGCTCCCGCCGCCGCGCTCCGAGCCCCGCCCCCAGGGCCCGCCCCGAGCCCCGGCCCCGCCCCCTCCCAGGGCACGCCCCCTGCCCCGCCCGCGGCCCCCCCCAGACTCCGCCCCCCGCTCGCCGCCGCTGGCCCGCCGTGCGGGGGAGACCGACGCGGCGCGCGGGCGCCGCCTGCTGCCCAGGGGAGTGCGGTCCGCTCACCTGTCGGGGGGCGGAGCGGGGCCGGCGCCCCCTCCCGGTGTCCGGCCGGCCGCGGCGTGCTGGGGGTCGGCGGCCTCGGTGGGGCGCGAGTCTCCCGCGGAGGCCGCGGACGGGCGCCGCCCAGCGCAGCCCCGAAGGCGTGGGTGCCGGGCGGTGCGGGGGACGGGGGCCGGGACGGCGTGGGGTCGGAGGGACGTTCTGACCCGCCGTCTCTCGGGGGGTCCCCGTGGACCGGGAGCTGTGGAGGGAACCCGCGCCGGAGCGCAGTGCCCGCGGGACCCGGTGCTGGGAGCGCCTGGAGGACGGCGGCAGAGTGGCCCAGGCTTGGTCCGAACACCTGCGTGGATGGGGCGGTGTTTTCTGAGGGCCAGGACCCGCTTAGATGTAAATTGGGGGGTGGGACAAAGTTAGCGGAATCTAAGGCGCCCCGCCGAGGGCCGGTCCGGGGGGAGTGTGGGGCAGACCAAGGGCTTCAGATTGGCGGGCCCCTGTTCGAACTCGGAAACTCCGCTGAGAGCTGCGGACCTCAAGAGTTTGGGGTGAGAGCCACAGAAACCTGACCCAGCCCTCCAGCAAAAGGAGAGGGGCGTATGGGCCGCGGAGGGCCCGGAGTGTGCAGCCAGCTCCAGCCCCCCACCCCACCCTCGCTAGAGATTCTGAGGTCGGGGCTGTGGGATGAGGTCTGAGCTGCCCGCACGTAAGACATTTCCCTATCAATACCATGCAAATGGAGAAATTCCCAAGCGAGGAGCTGGGGTCCCTATGGGAATGGGGAGGATTGTGGGCAACCCATAAACGCCCCAAGTCCACAACAGAAGTCCAGAAGGGAGTATTTGGGAAGGAGTAAGAGACTGTGCTGGCTGCTGCTAAGCTACTTCTGTCCGAAGTAAAGCTAAGTTACTTCTGTCCGAAGTAAAGGACAGAAAATGGCACCCCTGTCCGACACCTCCTGCGCGCATCCATCCCATTCTGGAAACCACTGCCGTACCCCTCGCCCGCACCACCAGCACAAAGGCCCTAACTTCCTTAAGTGCTCCTTTCCTCTTGCTCCCATGCAACCCAGGCTTCCTCCTGGAGCCTCTCAAATGTAGGTGCTTACTTTCACACACACACCCTGCGTCTGAGCCTGGAGCATGTGCCTTCCTGACTCAGAACAACTTCCAAGTGCCCAGCTTTAACATTTTCTCAGAATGGTAATCCACCTGCCCTGCTCTTGCTGTCATCTTTAAAGCCCAGGTCAGGGCCCCTTATTTTTTGGTGGTTTCAGCACCTGACTCACTGTCATTCTCTCCAATACCACTGTTTCAGGAATTGTTAGTGACTCCAGAGTCCACATGGGTGATCCTTCCAACCCCCGCCCTCTCTTAAACCCTACATCAGGTAGGATAAGGTGCCAGCCGCAGAGACAACTGCCTTGAGAGGACTTGAGTGCTTATGATTCCCGAGAGGAGGGGCACAGGGGGAAGTACCAGGATTGGTCGGGAGGCAGAATTTGTTAGCACAGAGCATGGCCCAGAGCCTTCATTGTGTCTTCTGTGAGAAGGAGTAGGTGAGGCAGGGTAGGCAAGTTTGAGGAAGCTTAGAATCGGATAGTTTGAACAATCCCGGTGGTCTCTAGTTGTCCAGTACCTGGCCCCACAGTGACTCAGGAAAGGGGCATATTGGTGTGCGAGTTTCCTGAAGAAGGTGTTAGGAGGTATGGTCTCTGGACTGGTTGGTTTGCATGTGAAAGGCGTGGTCCCAGGCCAATTGCTGTCTCGAGGAATGAGCCAACCCAGGGAGGGGCATCCTCTCCCCAACCAGCAAGGCCCCCAAAATATCAAAGTGTCATAAGATACAGAAAAGAACAACATGATCAGTTAAGCTCCGGTTCCCATGGCCCCTCTCCAAGGACGTGCCCCAGGTGACTTAAGCATCTCTGTCCCTTGGCTTCCTTAGTCTGTCGGCAACACTGTCTGCTAACTTCTCCCATCCCTTCATATTCGCACTGTACCTCCCTTCAGAAGGTAGGTAGCTTCCTCCCCTTCCTGTTCTGGGCTGGCCCCTTGACTTGCTTTAACTGGCGGGACTGCAATGAAAGAGATGCGGTCTAAGGGGCAGGCTCTAAGGAGGCCTTGCAGCTTGTTGGCATTCTCCTGGAGTCCTGAGCTACCATTTCAACGTGTCTGGTTACCCTACTGGACAGATCACACACACAGAGAGAGAGGCCTGCACAGGGCAGTGAAGCCATCCCAGACCGGCTGCCGCGGTTGCACACCACAAACGACTGCAGTTATAGGGGTGACCCACAGTGCCCCGATTCATTATTTATTCTGAAAACTGGGCTGCTTTCAGCCCGGAAGCTTTTCCACTCAGTGTGGGATGTGTGGGTGGGGTGTGCTGAGGACAGAATTCCCAAGATCTTTCTTTCACTTGTAGGTCTGATGCCTCAACTGAGGCCAATCAGGCGTCTTCCAGGAGGCCTAGCCACATGGCCCATTTGGGGTCCTACACAGCAGGGTGGTCTCCAGCTAATGGGACTGATTACCTGGCAGCGAGTCCCCCGGAGGGAGGAAGGTGAAGCTGCCAGTCCGCAGGCCTGGGCTCAGCAGTCCCTGAACTTTTGACCACACTGAGTGCATTTAACAGTCACAGTGCCAGCGTGGGGGAAGCGTCACACACAGGGAGGGATCGAGCAGTAGGGAAAGGATGAATCGATAAGCATTGACGGGGCAATCGGCTACTCACACAGGAAAAAATAAAGTCAGATTCCTACTTCATACCCTATTCAGAAGTCAATTTCACATAGGTGACAGACCTACATGTGGAGGGCAAACTTGTGACAATTTGAGACGATCTGCCAACAGCAGAAGAACCAACAGCTGGACCCAAGCTAGACTACAGAATCATAAGAAAATAAAGTTGTTTTTTTTTTTTTAAAGATTTTATTTATTTGACAGAGGGAAACACAGCCAGAGAGGGAACACAAGCAGGGGGAGCGAGAGAGGGAGAAGCAGGCCTTCCGCCGAGCAGGGAGCCCGATGTGGGACTCGATCCCGGGTCTCCGGGATCATGACCTGAGCTGAAGGCAGTTGCTCAACCAACTGAGCCACCCAGGCACCCCAGAAAATAAAGTTGTTTTAAACCACTGCATTTTGGGGTGGTTTATTATGCAGCAATAGATAACTGGTGCCGCGAGCCACCCGCAGTGTCACTCAGGCGATTTCCCTCTGCGAGGCGCGGAACACCGGCCCTCCCACAAAGCGTGAGCAGTGCTTTCTCTGCCCTGCTTGTTTGCCATTCTTTGTACGGAATGCTTGTCATTTAAAAACCCTGACAATCTCCCCCACAGAGCTGCAGGATATCTAAGATTAAGCTATTTTTAATGATGGTAAGTAGAAACAAAGCATTTTGCTGTACATTAGATGTGTCTAGAGATCTGGTTTTCCTGGCAGAAAACATAAAGGCCAACTGGCTTTGATCTTTTATGCTAAAGTGAAATAAAAGAGAAAAACAAATATAAGAAGTAACCGTCCCATGTTCTGGCAGAAGTTAGAGGAAATATTTCCCAGACAGGTCTTTCTGAGTTGGAAAATCAAAACTCTTTCTCATTTCTAGCCTTTCCAGGCAGCAAAAAGTTCCGGAGGTAAGAAACGGCGTCATGGTAAAGAGTAAGTCTGCGTGCTACCAGGAAGACGTGAGAGCTAAAGTCAAGGGTATGGTTGTAAGGTCCCTTCTGAAGACGTCTGAGGCTCTTAGTCAGGGAGAGAGCCCTTGTAGACCCCTTCGGCCATACAAAAGGGCTTCTGAGAATCTCGAGGTCATTGCCCCCCAGCACCTGACTCATGGGCCACAAGAGAAGAGCCTTCCCAAAGGCATTTGCAGTATAGCTTTTGTCTAGTGAAACAAGTTAGTTCCATATACAGAAAATCCATTTTTTAAAGGGTTGTATCTGATTGAAGTAAAATGTAAAATGGACAGATGTTGAAATAAATAAGGTGCCTGGGCCCCTGCTTTCTACCTGTAGGAAGCAGACTGACGAAGCCACTCAGCTGAAAACACAGGCCATTTCCTGTGGAAAGGGGGTCAC
>PITA01011613.1:30221-65959 GCA_004023965.1 Spilogale gracilis | reverse complement strand
GGTGTGGGGAATGGGGAATGAATCTTGAAACACTGGAAAAAAAAATTTAGTAACAATAAAAAAAAAAAAAAAATAATAATAAACTAGGGCACCTGGGTGGCTCAACCAGTTAAGTTAATTTCATCTCAGATCATAATCTCAGGGTCCTGGGATTGATCCCCACATTGGGCTCCGTGCTCAGTGGGGATTCTGCTTGAAGATTCACTCTCCCTCTCTACTTCTGTCCCCCGTGCCCTCTCTTTCTCCCAAATAAATAAATAAATCCTTTAAAAAAAAAAAAAAAAAAAAAAAAAGAAGAGTCCTCTTCAGTTTGCTGCCTCAATATAGACAGGGGAATAACAGATTGTGTGGAATGGCATTTTAATGGTCCCTTCAGGCTTGCGACCACACCCAGTACGTGAATGAGTTAAGGTACAGCCCAGGGCTAAAATGAGTGATTTGGAAATTGTCCCTCCTCTCCAAAAGATGATTTAAAAAAAAATAAAATTTGAAAGCTAAAATGAAATCACAGTAAACTGTTCATATTCCTATATATTTCATAATCTAATATACAAATTTTCTCATATAACTTAGTCTTTTACATCAGCATTAATAAATCATTTTTACAAGCTTTAGTTATTTGTCCTTCTCCACGGTGTGTGTGTTTGTACATGTGTGATTTTTAAATGTGATTTTTTAAAAACTGGAGAGTGGGTCAGAATAGAAGCAGATAGAATTGAATTAATGTAATCAGCCACATGTGATACTTAGCTCCCCTATGTTTAAGACCAAAACTGCTGGCTGACCTACCACTTTGGTACCCGCACTATGGCCCCCTTTACAAATATCTAGGATTAAGTTTACACACTGTGGCTACAAAACAGAGTCATACTCACTGGCCAAAACATAGTAGTCATTCATTAATTTTTTTAATTTAATAAATGACTACCACACACCTGGTACTAGGCCCTTGCATACAGGGAGAAAAAACACACAATTCCTGTTTTGAAGGTGCCCACAGTGTAAAGCAAAATTCACAACCCTGGTTTCACACTAGAATTACCCAAGTGGCTAAACAAACAAAAATGAAGCTATGCCCAGGCTCAGTCTGGGGTTCTGATATAATTGGTCTGCAGTAGAGACTAGAAAGAGTTAGCATTTTCAAAAAAATTCCTGGCATGATTGTCATGTACAATAAAGGATGAGAACCACTGTCTTAATGGGTGAAAAAGAACAGTTAATAAATATAAGGGAAATTTTTTAAATGAAGCCAGTTAAGCTCAACAGCCTGGCTTCCTGCTCTGAATCCTTAAAGATCCCACCTCTAGGTGAATGAGCACGTTTGCCTTCTCAGTCCTCCCAGGTTCTGTGACCAACCAGTTTTTCAGAAACTAGAATTATTTGGGAGATTTTCAACTCAATCATTCCTTCTAGTGTTACAGTTCTTCTATCCTGCCTTGCTCCTAGTGACAAAATCTTAACTTCTGGTAACCAAAGTAAGGTTGAGATTCCACCTTGTATTTGGGCCCTCTTCTCCATCACCTGAATTCTGCTGGCTGCTGTGTCTCTGGTAAGAATACCTGCTGCCTGTACCACCAGTCATTGTTGTCCTCTGGATCACCTGCCACACCTTGGCAGGTCTTTCTTTTATCTTCCATCTGATCTGGCTCACCTTGCCTCTGCCCTTCCGCCCCAGGCATGATGCAATCAACAGAGATACCATTTGAAAAATATCAAATATCAAGAATAGGAGTACCTTTTATATACTAAACAAATTTACACCAAATATTTTTCAGCTTATTCTTACAGCCTTTTTCAGCTTAATTACATTTCTTGGTAAAGCCTGATATACTGAGTCTATTTTTCTGGATCCTCATCAGAAGAATAACTGGACCTTCTGGCAGGGCCTGAGCTACATCTGCTAGCATATTCATTGATTCGACGAAGGGAGACCAGTGATCCTCCATCTCTGGTGGATTAAGTTTACTTTCAACTCAAATTCAGATTACACTTGTGATATCTTGTGAGACCTATCTGAGGCTTGCTGTTGAACGATGAGCTTTACTGTCTGAAATTTTATTAATACGTGCCAAAAGAAGTCATTCTTCTGCAATAGCAATCCAGATTTCACATCCTAACTCTTGAAATTGATAACATGCCTCCCCACTGCTGCCCTATCCATTTTAATATAAAATAAATATCTGGGTAAAAGTAAAATACTAGTATTTATGAAAATTATTAAATACAAATTTATACTACCTGTAAGTTTTTACAGGGACTTATGAAACCCCAGTTTACAGCCTATTTGGGTATAAGAAATATTTTATGAACATCTATCACAGCTCTCATCACACACCATGTTGTAAACTCTTGAGTTTTCCACCGAGGTTGTAAGCCCGGTATATAGTGGTGATATCATATTCCTCAGCTCCTGTTGCCCACACATACTGTGCTGACATATCGTAGCTGCTTAAGAAATGTATGTCCCAAGAATAATATGCTTATTGCATATGGAACAGGTCCACGTGTCTCCTGGGTTTTGGAGTTCTTTCCTGCTCAAGGACTTTGACTTTGTGCATCCTAGGACTCTTTCCTAGGCTGTTAGGCAAACAGTGGCTTCATCTGGTGCTGTTTTGTGGATCAGTATCCTTTGTAGTTTTACTCTGGGAATGGAATGGCCACAAAAAATTACTTCCAGGGACGCCTGGGTGGCTCAGTCATTAAACCTCTGCCTTCAGCTCAGGTTGTAATCCTGGAGTCCCAGGATCGAGCCCTGCATCAGGCTCCCTGCTTGGCGGGAAGCCTGCTTCTCCCTCTCTCACTCCCACTGCTTGTGTTCCCTCTCTAGCTGTGTTTCTCTCTGTCAAATAAATAAATAAAATCTTTAAAAAAAATGACTTCCAAATCAGTGAAACAAAATTCTTCGCCCATGAGCTCATCAGAAGATCACTTTTTGGTGGTAAAACTTACATAGTGGTAGTTTTATTAATGTCATGCCAGGTCACCAGCCACCATTCTGAGGCTACTGATGAGAAAATAACTCAATTTCAGCTTTCTTCAGTTAATCAGATTTGGAATCCACTGTGTCAAGAGTGCTTTTAAATGATCGATGATTAAATTAAGAGTTTACCTCTCTGGTAACCTAAATGTTACTCTTACAAGAGTCTACAGTTGGATCCTTTTGCATGTCCATTTGTTTCTATTTCCTTATAAGTGGCAACTTCATAGTCTGATTCCTATACGAATATATATTCTAGTGTCTTCACATGTTGCCTTTTACTTGGTATATATGTGCCTAGCATTTTATTGGTTTCTCCTGAAATTTTGCAGATGGTACTTTAATGAGGTGTGGCACTTTATTCAGACAACTTCCACACTTGTGTATAAGGTCATTTTTCACAACCAGGTCTTAGAGGGCAGTTTTAAGAGTAGTTCAAAGTAGGTTATGAAGTAATAGGATGAGAAGGGTAGATACTTCCTAAAAGAATACTTTTGATATACTTTTCAAGTAATATGCAGGCAGAGCAAAAGTTTTGATGTTTACTTTCTTTCCTTATCATAAAAATAAATATCACATTATAAATTATAAATATTATATTAACTTCACATGTACAATGTAGTGATTCAATATTTATAAAGTGATCACCTCGATAGGCCTAGTTACCATCTGTCACTTTACAAAGTATACAAAATAATTGCCTATAATTCCCTATGTTGACCATTACAGTGCTTTAATGTAACTTCTATGAACTGAAATATAGAATGACTTTGAAAAGCATAGAGATTAAATGACAAAATAAATAATTATTATGTAATAATCTGAAACTATTTGCACAGCAAACACTATAAAGTTTGTTCATATAACAAAGGGGAAGACTGTCTTCCCTAGTCTGATCATGCCATCTCTTGAAACTGGGAAGTGAAGTTCCTTCTACTCTATAGATCATCTAGTTAAAACTTCTGCTAGTTTTACCCAAGGATCAGCAAACTATGGCCTACAGGCTAAATTTGGCCCCTTGCCTCTTTCTGTATGGCCTGTAAATTAAGAATGGTTTTTACTAAACAGTTGAAAAAAATCACAAGAAAATTAGTATTTTAAGGCATGTGAAAATTACTTAAAATTTAAATTTCATAATAGATATAATATATAATGCATATGACTGGCACAATAAAGTTTTATTAGAACACAGCCATGCTCATGAGTTTATATATTATCAATGGCTGCTTTTGTTATAGCAGAGCTGAGTATTGTGACAGGGACCATATGGCCACAGAGCCAAAAATATTTACTGTCTGGTCTTTCACAGAAAACATTTGTTGACCCCTGGCTTAACTTAATAGCTACAATTATATAAATTCTGATTTTGTTTGAGAACCATCCTTGTTCACTGGGTTGTTTGGCTTCTCCTAAAACTGGGGAAATAATCTTATAGGATTTAATAGCCACAGTATAGCAATAGAATAATGTCCCAGGAATGTACACTTGAAATTGTCCAGGAAACATAATTTGATCAAGAACTTCCCTGTTTTTAGGTATAGAACAGAATAGCCCTGGATCACTTCAAACCTGGTTGACCCCTCTCCTAAGAGCACCTGTGATGCCCTGGTTGACCCCTGTCCCAAGAGTGCCTGTGATGCAATAAACAATTCACGTCCCCAGGTCAAACTTATCAGCCATTCAGATAGCATACATTGATAATTTTGAAAATTAGGAAAAACAAGAAAGTAAGATGGAATGTTGCTTTGGTATCTTACACAGATGAGATTAATTTCAACGCAAGTGTCAAAGCCCACCTGGACGGGTTTCTGCCACAACAGGCCCAGCAAGTTCCGATGGCTTGCCGACACCTGCCTGGTTGATGGCTCGGACACGGAGCACGTAGCTCACGCCCTCCTTGAGGCCTTGTACCTGGAAGAAGCAGGAATAGAAGTGATGAGTGTTCCGTGTCATTTAAACAGAAGTGCTCTTCCTCTGCACATACAATTTTGTTGTAGAGCTCAATTTCTCCCATTTGTGGAACTCTATCTCCTGTCCTCACCTAAGGTTACCAGATTAAACTCTTTTTTTCAGATTAAACTTTTTAACATGTACATGTTTTTCTCTACTTAAGGCTTGAAATTTTTCTGAATATAAACATAAAGAAGAGTGAATTTACATCACAATGGGTATGAAGATTATAGGACATTTCTACTTTATGCCTGTATTGTTTGAATTTTTCATCATAAATGTGTCTGTTTTATAATCAGAAGTCAGTAAGTCAATTTCACTTTAAAAACTGTGGACAAACTCTAAGATAATTTCCTTACAGAAAATTCACTTCCCAATTTGTGAGGCACGTTCACTCTCAGTGTCAATCTCTCTCCCTCTCTTCTATATTCACCTTTCTTCTTTTTCTTTTTCTTTGATATGTTCAAACACTATCATTTTTTCTTCCCGCCCATTTTTTTCTGGGCTGTTGGTCCCCTTTGTTTGGCTTCTTATTCTTGTATCATTTAACCTAAGTCAAGGCCAACTTCAGCTCTTGGGATCCTTTGCTGTGTCAAGTTGAAGATATGGAAATTATCCTGGCCATAAACACACACTACCACCATTCAGGATGTATCTGACTTTTTTTTAAATATTTTATTTATTTATTTGACAGAGAGAGAGAGATCACAAGTAGGCAGAGAGGCAGGCAGAGAGAGAGGAGGAAGCAGGCTCCATGTTGAGCAGAGAGCCTGATACGGGGCTCGATTCCAGGACCCTGAGATCATGACCTGAGCAGAAGGCAGAGGCTTAACCCACTGAGCCACCCAGGTGCCCCTGACATTTTTTTTTAAATGTCCGTTGGGGGTTTCTTTGAATCTAGAGGCCTCCTGACTCATTTGGACAACCAAACAGCCTGCTAAATTCTTGACCTACCTTCACCTATTTCTCTTCCCCATGAAAAGTGACCTTTCCTACCTCCTCAAAGTTGTGTAAGTGGCTAGGGAGCTCACTGGCCTAAGCTAAGATGAATTAATGGTGTGTTTAAAGGTCATCTCTGTTGGGGGATATATTTATATTTTTTATGGGGACAGTAAATACCTCAACCCTGGAGAGAAACTGATAGATGGTGTGGGCTTTAGTCCACAATGGCAGGTCAATGGGAGAGAACTTTTAGAGCAGCCATACTCTGAGGATCATCCAAGGCCCACCTTTTACTAGGCAGTGGCTTATTCTGGCAACAGAGGGCTGCAAATTAAATGCAGTCTGTCTCTTTCTGCATGGTTGTGGTGAAGCCACACTTTGTTCTAAGCAATAAGAGTCAGAATCATATTCCCCACAGTTTCTGAAGCTCTGGTGTGGATTCAGGGTCTCCAGGAGTCACTCTTGACAGAGGAGAAAACATTATTTTGAGATATCCATTTGCTACAAGTGAGATTCAGTGGCCCTAGCAGAACAGTCCCTGGTAGATGAAGTTAGGAATTTGTTCAGTTAGAACACTTTAGAGGAATCTGGAAGGCAAAGACGCAGATAAGGGTGAGGATTAGGTCAAGAGTTGAATGAACCCTTTCCACTAGACTCTGAGAACTCACGTGAGCACCACACGAGGTAGCCTATGAAGTGGGACAGAACATGACTCAAAGGAATCAGCAGGTAAAGCCTCACTGGCATGAATGCTATAAAATAACACCCTCAAATCAAAAACCACCCTCAAAAATAAAAGGAAGAAATAGATAAATAATATATAATAATGAATAATAATATATAATATAATAATAAACAATAAAGTCACCTTTCTAAAACTGTGTGTAACCAAAATGTGAGGTGGATAAGTAGAGACAAGGAGGTAAAAAGAAGAGAGGAGGAGCTCGTGGATGTTTTCCGAACTAGGCTAAAGGATTCAGGTTAAATATAACCAAATTGCTTTAAGCATCAGCAACTTTGCCCAACCCCAAGCACTGCCAAATGGAATCTTACCAGGAGCCCAATACAGGAAACAGACCACAGCAGGAAGTGTTTTATCTTGCTAGCTTTAAAGTTAATAGCATTGAGGGGACTATTTCTTCTTTAAAAAAAAAAAAAAAAAAGATTTCTCAAAATAGAAGCACCCTCTTACCCTCAGGTACGTGTTTTTAATAGCTGCCGTATTGAGTCCTCGCCACTGGTCATCTTTGGCATGGGCCTCCTTCAAGTCCACAAAGTAACCGGTGACCGGAGTCCTTCCCGAGTGCATAGGAGGCTTCCACTGCAGAACCAGGGAGGTTTTCCTGACTTCACTATATTTGACATTGTGTGGGGGTCCTGAAAAAAGAGAGAGAGAGCAATGTATAAAAACTATAACGCAGATGATGCAAATACATGTAAATCTAGAGCCATATCTTAGGTCTTAAAGTTGAATCTGGTGTTCTTCTTTTGCGAAATCTACCATTCCTGTAGAAATAGGTATTTTGGTGTTCATTTTGTACCAAGTTTCCTCAATGGCTCTACATCAACCTAGTCCCTTTATGGGCGGCAGGTGGTTAGAGCCAATTCAAGGTGCCCCCCAGAGACGGGATGAAAACTTGCCTTTAGGGTGCCCTTGTGCTTGTGGTCCTCATCTTGTATCAAATTTCAGTTTAATTTGGCTGCCGATTCAGTTTCAGATTATTTTTGTCTAGTAATCTGAAAATTCCCCTAAAATCTTGAAAAAAGCAACACTATTTGATGGCATATGAATATAGATAGAAATATTTCTTTTACAGGAAAAAGGAATATCTTTACAAGAAAAGGGGAAATCTTTCCCATAAAGCATATATTCTGTCTATGAGTAAAAACAAACTACAGTTACAGTTTACAAAGAACTTTCACCCAAACAAATACAATCGAGCCCATGGGTCCCAGCTAAACACTGCTGGATACTTATTTATTTATCTCTTTCACCTTTAGGATAATAGAAAGCTCAGAGAAGCACAGTAACTTGACCAACCTGTTTAGGAAAAAAGTCAAATGCCCTCCCTGTCTATGTGCTCTTTGCACTCTTTGGAATCCAAACTACTAAGTGATCTCCCAAATCTTACCATGACTACCAGCTGCTATGTAGGTGAGATATTTATTTTCTTTTCTCCTGACTTATTTTTTTTAATAACCGATTCCTAACCAACCAATCAAAATCCCCTAAACTAACCCACAGTGCCCTAAAAGCCAGCTACAAATGCAGACTCTACCATGCTATGCCTTGGCATTTTGCAATTGATCGCTCAATATTTGCGGGGCCCTGTCCCTTGGCTTAAGAGTCACAAGATGTGTCATCCTTGCCTTCCAACAAGGCAAGAGGTTTAAATAATGTGGTAATATATTTAAATAATAATATCAATGCCTAATAATAGTGTGTCATGTTCTGTTTCACAAAGGGCTTTTAAATCATTTTCTTGTGCCATCCTCAGAACCCTGTGAGGCATCCAAACAGGGAGCCCTCACCTCGCAACCTCTTTTGCTGACTATATCTCTTTCAGTCAAAAAGTTTTCCACAAGCCTGCTCAGAATTTCTCAGTCTCTAGTCACTCACATTTTAACTTTATTCAGGAATTGCAAGAATTTAAAAACAGATCTACTTTTGTGTAGGTGAGAGAAGAGCTTAAGAAATACCAGCTGGCTTAAAGGAGGTGCATGGAAAGGCAGCATGTTTGTCTTGTGTATTTACTGAAGTTGAACGAGTACTTGAACTTCTCTTGGGTTTCCCTTGTAATCTTTTTATTCACACCTGATGGAGAAGTGATGTAAACAGAAGCTCTCTAAGCAAAGGCAAAAATGATGCTTCTTCAAGGGCAGTATGGTTTCAAGTAGAGGAAGGGGGTGGCATCAGAGACAGGGCTGGATCTATGCAGTATACTCCAGTATAGCCTTGTGTATGTTGAATATTAAACCCAATTGGGAGAATCTAGTCATCCTGTAGCACTCATTGGGTCTGTGAGGTTGGCACTGTTGGGAGCAAAATAAAAAAACCCACCAAATACATTAACGTTGATAGTTTGAAACTTAAGGGCTTAGTAAATTTGTTTGTATTCAGTTTTTTAATTCATTCAGTGTTGGTGCTATATATGTTTTTAAAAACACAGGTAAGTGTTTCTACCTTCTCCCCATTTTCTTCCCTATTCAGTCAATCACCCACTATGGCAACCTCCAAAGGAGGATATTTCCAACCAGGTTCAGGAAATTTATTGTGATGCAGAGTTGAGACAAAAGTGTAGGGAGAGTGAAAGGACTTGAGAAGTAAGTGGGGGAGAGAGGTGGAGAAAGTCCACAACTTAAGTCCTGTGCAGGGATGCTAAGTCCACCTACATAATATAATAAAGAGGTAGCAGCAGGAAAGGAGAGAGACAACAAGGAAGAGGAGCCACATTGGCTGAGGTTGGAGAGAGAGATTTGGGGGAGGTTGATAAATGAAGTGATAATGCATGAGTATTAGGGAATACAGGGAGAAGTTTTTGAGACATTTTGTTGTGGGATACAAACTGGATGCCCTTCAATGGTCTTTAAGAAGCACAAATAAAAATCAGAATTCCTTTTAAATGATCATGTGGAACTCAGATTCTGTGCTTCTGTTAATCTAATTCCAAGCAGAGGTATAACTATGATTTATTTGGAATACAAGCACAAAAAATTATAGTCAGTTTTATATTGGCACCTTTTATTTAATAGGATTATAAAAATATTTCTGGTAATTGTAAGGGGCCAAGAAAATTCTTTTCTCTTAGGAATTGTCTATATGGTACTTAAACTTATTTCCAAGTTGGAGATTCTTTTGGAAGAAACTCCAAGCCTCAGTTCAGAGAAATGGTTTTCATGGTTTACCTGGAACAGCAATGGTCCACTCTTCACATTTGAAGCATTCACTGACTGCTGAGGGCTCTCCCAACCCAGCGATGTTCATGGCTGCCACTTGGAACTGATACACCATGTTTTCCTTCAAGTTGCTAATCTGCAACGTGACAATATCACAGAGACTGGATGTTGACTCAGGTTTGTTTATTTAAGTTGTTCAATATTTTATTTACTTACCTACTGTGTTGGATACACCCTGAAGTGACCCCCAGAGAGTCACACCCTTTTGTAATCTACTCCTCTTGAGTATGGGTGAAGCCTGTGACCTGCTTCCAAGAGAATATGGCAACGGTATTGGAATATCAGTCCTGTGATTATAGTTCCATCATATGGAAAAGGAGAGGGGACACTACAGATATAGTTAAGTCCCTAATCAGAGGATATTTGAGTTCATCAAAAGGGAAATTATCCTACATAGGCCTGATTTAATCAGATGAAAACTCTCAATCTGTCCTGATGGTTGTGCCAGGTTGTGAATGCCTAATCACTCACAGTTGGAGATGGGCAGTCTCTAGAAGCAGAGGGCCCTACACTTACAACTGAAAGAACTGGATTTTACCAATAACTATACCAGCTTAGAGGAGAAACTCAGCTCCAAAGGAGAATGAGACAAGCTGACATCTTTGTGAGACCCTAAACAGAAGATCCATCTAAGCCATGCCTAGAGTCCTGACTCATAGACACAGTGATATTATAAATTAATAGAAAATTAATGCTTATATAGATGAAAATTAAAAGAATTCTAAGCTATGAATCAAAATATTCAAAATCTTGTCATTTTCTGCTCCTTATTGTGTGACCTAATGTTTTTTTATTTCTCTCAGAAGAAATTGGGTTGTGATAAATATATGTGATAAAATAATGAATGTGAAACCATTTGCAAAATAGAAATGATGGAATACATTAGTGTGAAAAAACTCCATGGACTATACACAATCCTTTGAGCATTAAAAATGCTTAATAATTGGGGGTGCCTATGTGGCTCAGTCAGTTAAGTGTCCAACTCTTGATTTCGGCTCAGGTCATGATCTCAGGGTCCTGGAATCAAGCCCCGCATCAGGCTCTGTGTTCAGGTGAGTCTGCCTGTCCTTCTCCCTCTGCCCCTCCCCTGCTCATGCTCTCTCTCTCTCAAATAAATAAATAAAATATTTTTAAAAAATGCTTAATAAATGGAGGTATTGATGTAACCAGCTGAGTCAACAAAACTTACCTATTGTACCACTTAACATTAAGGCAAAACAAGTATGTATCTATCATCCAGTCTACACCTGATTTGATCATGAAGTCATAAGTTCATCTGCAAGAGGGCTGTCTTGCCAGTTATTTAGGGCATAAGATAAATATAATGGCTATATGTTATAATAACAGAATAATACAAACTCTTTTTTTGATTCACACACACACACACACACACACACACACACACACACACACACCCCTTCCCTTTAAGAAGGGAAGATCTTTTTAAATAAGAAGAAACCATCATGTAGATAAATTGGATCTAAAAATGCTTTATTCAACCATGAAGTCTATTTTGGGGCTCCATTAGTATGACTAAACATTTTAGTTTTCCTGGGACTATGAAGTTTCTAAGAATGTAGGCAGTATAGTATTGAAACTAGGAGAGTCCTCGGCAAATGGGAAAAGTTGGTCATTCTAGGCTTAGGTGAAATATTGTGGCCTGGGAATTCTATTTCTGGTAATGGTGAACTAGGCTATAGAGATTAATTGTCTTGCTAAAAAATTCAAAATGCTAGATAAAAATACCTTTAAAAAATTGTTTCAAAAGCATAAAATTAGTGTCAAGATGTTACAGAATTGTCAGGACAGAATAAAGGGAAATAGGGAACAAAAAAAAATAAGGGGAACATAGAAGTGGTTTTTACCTTGGGGATAGTTGCCAATAAAGAAAAATTTGACCTTTTGTTTTGATTATCTCAAAAGCAGAGGAACATGGAAATCAAAGCCTAGAGCCAACCTAAAAAAGGGGATGATAAAAGGGAACCCTCTATAATTCAGATGGAACCTTAAAGGGCTTTACTCTTTGGGATTAAAGTTGAATTAGAAATAAATCTGCCTTTATACAATAAAAATTCACATTGCTTGATTGCCCCCAAAATTAAAGCCTTGTATTTGATTGAAGAAAAACCTGAATAGGTGGTATCCCCGGGCACCTTGCAGAAGCAATTACAAATCCTCTACAGAGAAAGATGCCTTCATCCTAAAGCTCAAATTATTAATGAAAATAATATTTTCATGACAATGAGCAGCACATTATCAAGGATAACCAAACAGAGGACACAAGATACCATGAGCCAGACTATAAAACCAATAATAACAGATACAGACCAGCAAAGACATGAGATGATGGAATCATCAGACACAGATTAGAAAAGCAGTTATGCTCACTATGTTTTAAACATAAAATACAAACTTAAAATATATATGCAGGACTAATCTTGAAACTAATATTACACTATATGCTAACTAAGTAGAATTTAAATAAAAAATTTAAATAAAAACTTTTAAATAAAATATTAAAATTTTAAATAAAATCTTAAAAAGTAAAATAAAATATCTGCAGGAGACAGCAATCTAAAATATTTTGTAAAATGTGACCTACAAAAGGGAAAAATACATTGAGAGAAAAATAGTGGATGTGTTTAACAGGAAATCAGATGCAAAAAAAGAGCAAATTTGTAAACTAATGGAAAGTTGTAAGAATTTACACAGACCACAGTGCAAAAAGATGCAAAGAAGGGAAAGAGAGAGCGTGATTATTAGACATGGAAGACAGAATGAGAATGCCAAATACATGTTAACTAAAGTTTCAAGAGGAGAGGGGAGAGAAACTAAAGTAATCTAGACAAATCTAAATAATTATTGACTAGAAAACAATAACAAGACTTTCGGATTAAAAATGACTTAAAAGCACATATACAATAGCATGCAAATTGGGAACAGAACAAATGGCTTAGGTATCCTGAGGCCCTATTTTTCTCAGACATGGGTAAAAAAATAGAATAAATTCAGATTGTTAATTTGCTCACTGTAATTTCTAGAGTAACCACCAAAAAGAAACACAGAAACCCAGAATCTACAGCTCTCAAGATAGTGTAGAGGAAAAAAGGGATGGCGGAAGGAAAAAAAATAACTATTCCAAAGTAGTGAAGTTAGGACAGAAAATGAAACAGAACAGGCAGGACTAATAGAAAGTACAAATTAAAATGATTGGTTTTTCAAAAAAAGTAGTAATAACATTAAATACTCTAGATAAATAACAAAGACTCTCAGGTAGGAAAACTCTCCAACTCTATACTATTTTTAAGAGACACATATAAAGTATAAAGTTAAAGATAGAAAGCCAAAGGGTGAAAAATCATATACCATGCAAACACCAACCAAAAGAAAATTAATGAATTTATATTAATAAGAGATCATATAGACTTGAAGGAAAAACATATTGTTAGTAATACAGAAAGTCACTTTGTATGCATCTAGTAATACCCCTTCAAAATATACAAAGCAACATTTTAATTAGGTGAATTTTATGACATGTGAATTATATCCCAATAATGTAAGATTACCCAGCAATTTTCCCTTCCAGTACTATACTTGTCAGGTATTTGTATCAAATTAACTCCAGCCTCAAGGTAATTTCACTCATAAACATAAAAGCAAAATCCTAAACAACAATAAGAAAAAAAGTTCAGTAATATATAGACAGAGTATACATAACATCCAGCTTAGATTTATGGCTAGAATGCAAGGTTATTTGAACATTAGATAATTACTAGAATATACCATATTAAAACTAAAGGGAAGATCATGTAATCACCTCAATAGATTAAGAAAAACATATTTCATAATTTTAACTAAATCTTAACTAAGAACAGAAGGAAACTTCCTTTAGTTGATAACAGATGTCTATCAAACACTGATAGTAAATATAATACTTAATGATAAAATGGTGAAATGTTTTTCTTTAAGATAAAGATCAAATTTTTAAAAAGATTTTATTTATTAAAAAAAAGATTTTATTTATTTATTTGAGAGTGAGAGAGTAAGTGAGAGAGAGCATGAGAGGGGAGAAGGTCAGAGGGAGAAGCAGACTCCCCACAGAGCTGGGAGCCTGATGTGGGACTCAATCCCAGGACTCTAGGATCATGACCTGAGCTGAAGGTGGTGGATTATCCAACTGAGCCACCCAGACACCCGATAAAGATCAAATTTAAAATGACCAAGATCACCACATTTATCAATATTTTGCTAAAGATTTTAAGCAGACAGTTAAGAAAATGAAGCAAAAAAAGTATAAAATTTGGAAATGAAGAAGTAAATTATGATTTACAGATCAATGATGATTTACAGAGAATCAAAAATAGTTCATAGGTAACTTATAGAAATGATGAGAAAATTTAGCAAAAACCTATATATAAAAATGATGTATATTTCTCTATTCCAGCAATAATAAAATGATATAAAAACATATTAAACACTGAAAATATATAATAGATATAAATAAATAACAAATGATGTACAAAACTTCTATAGATAATTATAAAGTTTTATTGAGAAACTTTAAAGACCAAAATAAATGGAGAGAAATATATATTAAAAGACTTAATATTTTATTTTATTTTTTTTAAATACTTAATATTTTAAAGATGTTAGCTATTTCTCAATTTATTTATGGATTCAATGAAATCCCAATCAGAATTCTAAAAGGTTTTAGTTTAGTCTAATTTTGTTTGTGTTTGCTCTTGCTTGCCTTGTTTTTTGATAGAACGTGGTAACCTAATTCTACGATTTATATCATAGTGAAAGGGGCTAAAAATAGCCTTGGAATAAAAAATAAACTGAGATAACTTAATCTACCACTTATCAAACTTGCTATGAAATTGTAATGATTAAATTAATGTGGTACTGGTCCAGTGATAGACACACAGAGCAGGGGAACAAAATAGAAAACAGAAGCAGACATGTCCATCAAAGAAATTTGATATATGATACAGATAGCCTAGCAGAATAGTAGAAAAAGGGCAAACTTCTCAATAGATGGGACAACTGGGTATTCCTACAGGGGGAAAAATGAATGTTGACCTGTACTTTACATCACACACAAAATTTATAGGGGAAGTAATGACTTTAATATGAGTGGTAAACCAGAGAACTTTTAGAAGATAATCTAGTACAATATCCCTGTGAACTTGGAAGACAAGGCATCTTTAAAAAAAAAAAAAAAAAAAAAAAAAAAAAAAAAAAAAAAAAAAAAAAAAAAAAAAAAAAAAAAAAAAAAAAAAAAAAAGGACAGAACAATCACTAGTGACACAACAAATGTTTTAAATCTGACTATCATGAATTTGATATTAAAATTAGTGTTGTTACCATAAGGAGAAGAAAATACTAACCAATGCGCAGGAAAGATAGACACAGCTTCCACATCTACCAAGGATTATAAATTCAGAATATATAAAGAACTTTACAAGTCAGTAAGAAAATCTATTAGAAAAATGGGCAAAAACTTTGTACAGCTATGTTATAAACAGAGATCTCAAAGTTCAATATGCATTTATAGCAAAAGATATTCAGAGTCATTTGACATCCAGATTGTCAAAACTGAAAACATGTGATACCAAGTGCTAGAGGGATGAACAACAATGGGAATTCTCATATCCTTCAGAATAACACAGACTTACCCACTAAAATTGAAGATAAGAAGATTCTCTGGCCCAGCAACTCTACTTATAGGTAATATCCTAGAGAAACTAGTGCATATATGTGGCAGCAGACATGCACAAAAATGTTCATAGCTACACTGTTTGGTATAGCTATCAATGTGAAAATGCCCAAATATCAATCAAGAACTGAATGGAAAAGTATATTGTGAGATCCTCATATAAGAGAATGTCATACAGTAATGAAGTCATAGCTACACACCAACATGGAAGAATCTTAAAAATACAATTTTATTTTTATGTATTCTTGTTTTATTCTTTATGTGTTCAGTATGTGTGTGATATTTCACAAATTTTAAATGTGGCATTGAGTTGTGGAAAGCATCCTTCCCCCGGCCTCACCCTGCTCTTGCCCTCACAGCACGGGGTTCTGGGAGTATTAGGGGAGGTGACTTTCCTCTAGATGACAATACTCCAAAGACGGGAACCAGAGTTATGGCAACAGTGAGACCCTTCAAGTACTCTGAGATGAACAAAGCAGTGAAGAAAAGAGAAATTTATGGGTAGACACATGTGGACTATTCCTTCGTGGCCATCAGAGCCATTATGGTGAGCCAAGGTGGTGAGCTGGGGCTGGGCATCAGACCCATGTTCCATTATCCTTTGTGATTTGAGCCCTTGATGCTAGTGGCACATTGGTTACAGACATTTTATAAGTTTTGAAATAAACGTTAATTTTTACCATAAGTAAATGTTTTATAGTAAAAAGTCTAGGAAGTTATTACATCGATGTGTATGAATCAGAAAATACCAATCCTTCCTGGTCAGTCAGATTACTTCTATTTACCTTGGTATACTTCTGACAAAAGTCATGTCCTTGTAGACAATGGACACTAGAGAAATAACATGAATCATTTACAGGGCGCCGAGTGTGGGTGCGGGTGTGTGTGGGTATGCAAGTGAGCGTGTCATCAGATGTAGAACGCCACACCACAGAAGGTCATGTACCTTATATGCCTCATCACTGACAGCTTTGACGTTGGCTTCTCTCCATCTTCCTGGTACTCCATCGATTACCTCACGGTAGTTCACATAATAGCCAGTGATTTCAGCCCCTCCAGTCTTATCTGGTTGCTTCCATCCAAGAACCATCGAGTCACGAAAACTTTCAAGACAAGTGATGTCACAGGGTGGAGAGGGTGCGGCTGTTTCAATGTGAATGGCAAGTGAGTAGACAGAAATGCAGTCATGATTTTATGTACATGAAGCTTGTTTTACTCGTGCCACATGGGAGGGCACTACAGTCTTGCAGTATAAAACTAAAATGTGAGACTGATCTGTAACTTGGGACCCAGTTTGGCGTATGAGAAAAAAAACAACACAGAGTGTACTGAAATTATTATTCCAAAGATAAAGAGGACCTACCTCCCCATTTCCATGGAAGAATAATTTTTGAAATACTAAAAAACAAAATCGTGCAATATTCTGGAAAATGATTCTATTCCCCATAAGAAGAAATATTTTTCCCAAGATAAATATTTTTGTTTCTTTATGTGGTTTTGTTTTTATTTGCTCCTTGAGGAAAATGAAGCATGTATATCAATTTCTGCCTCAATGTGCTTAGGAGAATTTCTATATTATTTCCAATGGTTAGCATTTCACCCTTCAGGCATACATACCCTTGTGAGACCTTATGACTAAACAAGTTCCGTCTACACACAGAAAAAAATCTTACTTGGAGCTCAGCTAGATGCTATCTTAAAAAAATTATTTAAAAAACAGGCACAATCTGTCATGTGATTTTTTTCTCTTAGTATATAATACTTTTGCTGCATTATTTTTAACCTGATGTTGGACTATTATTCATATAGTGTAAAATACTATACACTGTGTTTATTAGTTCCTAATCAGAAAAGTATTTGGAGGATGTTTTAAAAGTCTTCCTTCATTTATGTGGCTTCTGATCAACTTTTTACCTAACTAGTAAATTATAGTTGATAAAGAAAGAGAGGGTCCAATGGTGGAAAATAATCCATCAAGATATGCAATAACATCAAAGAGTGTTCTGAATATTTACTTGGACTACAGGAAAAAAAGAATTATTTATTCTTATTCAAAAGAGTCTTAGAAGAATAAAGATCTTAAAAATAAAATACAAATACATTTGTTTCTCTCTCCCCCTCACAAACTTCCTTCATTCTTTACATTAAAAAAAAAAAAAACTCTCTCTCTCTCACACTCTTCCTATTACAGAGCAGTATTGAATGTGAACTCTCAAATGAACAACCCATCTTGAGCTGAGGACAATAAAGTTTCAAAAAAAAATAGAAGTGACATAAGTTGGAGGTGGAGTATCAGTATATGCTTATCATTTCATTTTTATTTGATAAGAAAACACTGTCACCTAACATATATAAGCCACAAGTACCAAAAATACTAAAAAGAAAATTCTGACCTTACTCATAAATAGTCTTAAATAAGTCAGTTTTGGGAATGTGATTCATATGGTACAGAATTTAGCCTTATGTGATTATGATACCCTGTTAAACTTTTCATGGCATCTCAAAGAGATAATGTTACTCATATTTATTTGAGTTAAATATGAAGGATAACTTGAAAACATGAGGGTGATTTTTTTCTAACAATAGAAGTTAATAACTACGATCCTGATGAAAGGTAACTTCTTTGTAAAATATTTTTCCTATACCTTTATTAAACATGAGTATTTCAAAGGACCCCATACAGGCTGTGATTATCAAATTCTTTCTGCTCTTAGCTCTGATTTTCTTAGCAACATAAGGCCAGAGTGTGTCTGCTGGGAAACCAAAAAGGACTCTATACTAAATTATTTTAAATACTCTATTGTCATTAAGCACAGTGGAGTATATATAAAAGTCAAACTCATATAAAATTCCTTTTACAGTTCATTAGACAAAAGTATTGCAAATAGCTGAAAACATGTCAAATGAAGAATAAACATAGATGAAAGTGAACACAGATGGAAGAGTGATCTAGACAATGAGGTGAGGACACTGATGGAGACAGATGGAACAGTTGTACTCTTTTGACTCTCACCTATGTCCTTCTTCTTTTTCAGAGGGTCAGACTTACTTTTCCCCTTAAGATCTGCCTTCTGTGGTGATGGGGTAAGCTCTTCCTGAACTGTTTCACTTACTTTACTCACTTCTGTTTGGCCCAAGTTGTGAGCACTACTGGGTAGTGAAGGTTTGTTAAGTTTGCTACCAAGCAAAGCATCTTTCTTAAAGGTTGGCTGGGAGGCTTCATGCATGCCTCCCCTGGAGTCTGTTAGTCCACCAGGTGTATCATTCAGTTCAGGCCACACTTCTGGAGATACTCCTCCCCCTACAATCACCAGATAACAACAGAAACACTTTAAGCCCAGACACAGTACAAATTGCTCTTACTTAATAGAACAAAGGGAAAAACAGGACCACAAGCAGACAAAAGTAATCTTAGTTTAACGGAAATCACTCAGACTGGCAAGAAATACAGATACGTTTCTCATAATTTACACCAAGGAAACAGTTCAACTTCTCCATATTCTCGGAAAAGAAGAAATGAGGACAGAAGACTATAGACAGATCAAGAACCATTTTGATTTGCAGAACTCAAGTATATATAAGAAAGAAGCAAACCTCCGACATTTTTTGAAAGACATTAAGTCCTATTATTCAACAGAATGAGGGGAGGAAAGGATCATAAAGTGCACAAGACATACTTTAAAGATCCTGATTTTATAACAGTTAGAATTATGTACATTGCTGAACTATTAATGGCCTGTACCTCCCAGCCTCAAAAAAAACATGTTCACTATTGTCCATATTATAAAAGAATATTAAAAAGAAATATGGCATGACAACTGAAGATAACTGGTATGAAATAATCTTTCCCTTCAAATATGAGTTACTCTATCACAGACTTCATTTTTGGTGCTCTGAACTACCTGGGTCTGTTCCCTACTTTATCTAAGATTGGGAGGCACATTTTGTACATACAATCAATTACTTTATTACCAGTTTTATTATGTCAGTTACTTTGTGAGCAGAGATGTAGCATATGATTAAGCAACCACATGTGTCTTGCACAAAATTTAGAGGAATTCGTAGAAAGCGTGTTAATGTGTGGTTAGTGAAAACAAGCCAGGCTTTGTCGCAGGTGAAATGGCTTCTAGGTACAAAATGATCTGGGTTAGGGGTGATATACCGCTTCAAGGAACCGGATGGCCCTTCACATTCCCAGGATGAGCACGAAGTTAGAATGGAGTTTCACACAGTGGGAAATATCTGAGGAAACTCGGACTTGTGAAGATGACAAGGCTACAGGTGCACACAGAATCTGGATAAGTGGTGAAGATCTGTAAAATGATGGCTATGGATGGTTAGCTGTCACCTGGAGTCAGAGAAAATGACCGTCTGAGGGGAGAATCATCAAGCAGTACTGGAAGCTTTGGACAATTTCCAGAGTATCTTCATTTATAACTTACAAAAAATCCATTTTTAATTACCAAGTTATGCATATGCAGGAACTTACCAATAGCAGCCTTAACTTCAATCGCTTCTGAATCCTGTGAATATTCGCTAAGTCCAGCTGCATTCACTGCTCTAACCCGGAAGATATAACTCTGACCAGTTGCCAATCCATGGCAAGTAAATCTAAAAGGAAAGGAACTTTTTAAAAATGTTTCCGAGGGGGGAAATTAGACAAGATGGTTTTAGCTTAACTGAATGATCTGGCTTTATGACAACCATTCGTTTTCTAAAAGGCAGAAGAAGATGTACAGAGAGCAGGTAATGCATGTATACTTTAGACCGGAAGGCAGCTAATTAAGGCAATTTTCTAAACTCCCTCCATTAAACAATGCACAGTCCTGGCTTTCCCCTGAATAAGTACTTTAACTTTTCTGAGCCTCTGATATGTGCTTCAGTAAAATGGGGATAATAATGCCTCCATAATAATTTTTGTGTAAAGATTGGCCATAAAGTATTTAAAGTACTTATTTCAGGGCCTGGCATATAAGAGGCATATAATAAATGCCAGGTGGTATTAATACTATTAATGGTTATTTTAGGTATATACTTATGGCTGTAAGGCATAGGCTGCTCCTTGTTACAAAGGCCTAGTCACTGTTTCCCTGCATGGCAGAGAAGGTATAATTACTTGAGAAATTACCCTAGAATCTGAAAATAAGGTAAAATATGGATTACCGTTTAGATATAAGGATTCAGTAATGAGGTGTGAATCCATGGGCAGTTTCACGCATAAAACAACCTCACTCCTTAATAGCTATAATGGCTATAAATAGCTGTTTCATGAATCACTGTAACATTTTAATCCATCCTGAAGACTATAACCAGAGGAAATAACAGGTCTGCTAATGACTCTATTACCATTAGTAATGTTGGACTATTTAATGAAGGCAGTCATAAATTAGGCCAATCTTTCAGGCGAGCTCAGTTCAGCAAATATTTATTGAGCACTTCAGTGTTCCAGACACTGAGCTAGGTATTGTGGACACAAAAGATGAATAAAAAATGGTGTCTGTCCTTGAGAAGTTCTTATCTGTATGTGGAAGGGCAGACCCTGCCTAACCCTCTATAAATATCTCTATATGGTCCCAGGAAAAGGCTGGGAACCCACACTAAAAGTGAAATGACCAAATGCACTAAATAAATCTCTTGCTTTCTCCCAGTCATTGATTTGCCTCTATTCTCCTGTTCTGCAAAAGAAACAACTTATCCAATGGGGATCCTTGGTCTTTGACGAGGCCATGCCAGAAACTGTCTTAAAAAGCCTGTTTGACAATTAGGGGGGTTGAATTCTCCTCTCAAATTAGTCATAAATCAAAGGAGGCTCAGAGTTTGGTTGCAGGTCAGAATTCATTCTCAACCTGCAAAGCTGGTTGATAAAATATTTGAAAGCAAGAAAAAAATAAACCTCTCCAGATTAGAAACAGATATAAAGAAGTGGTAAAGTATTCTGAACATCCCTTTGTTGGCGTTACTTATGTCTCCTTAGCACTGGGTTTAACCATGTTCAGAATCTGTGAAATGTTGATACATTTTTTTCTACTCACTTAAAATGCCTAGAGGAGGGGAGCTTAGGTGGATCAATTGATTAAGCATCCAACTCTTGATTTCCAGGTCAGGTCATGATCTCAGGTTTGTAAGACTGAACCCTGCTTAAGATTCTCTATCTCCCTCTCCCCCTGCCCCTTCACCACACCCTTCTCTAAAAAAATTAATTAAATGAACAAAATGCCTGGGTACTTTATGTCAGCTAGAGTCTACTGGATCCTTGAAACTAGTATCACACTGAATATTAAAGACCAGAATGGAGGGGTAAAAAGGACAAATAGTATGAAAGAAAAGAATCAGAAAAATAGTATAAAATGAATTAATCATAGCTGATATGTGTTTGTAAATATTTAAGATCATAAGTAAACCTTTTTTTCAAATATATGGGAGTAGATTATGTTCAATTTTAAATTTATTTGGGTATTTAAAGCATAACGTTCTAAAAAAAACCTCTCCCTCCACTGGATGCTTGTGCTGCTGTAGGGGTCCATGGCTGCATTCTCTCTCTCTCTCTCTCTCTCTCTCTCTGGAATCATAATTTTATTGTAAATTAAAAATTAATCTCTTATTTTTTATTTTTTTATTATGTTCAGTTAGCCAACGTATAGTACATCATTAGTTTTTGATATAGTGTTCAATGATTCATTGGCTGTGCATTTCCTCTTTGTAGCCTCCATGCTCTAAAGTCAGATGGCTCCCCACAGCACCCCCTACCCCAACATTGTGGTTACCGTGGGCCCTTCACAGGGTTGTTGTTGCAGGGCTCCCACTTGCCAGAGCCAACAACGCTTGATTCTATGTAGTAGCCGACCAGCTCCTTAGCATCTTTGGATTCCTCCCATGAAACTACTACTGATGTGTCTGTATTTCTGCTGGGGATGATTTTGCCCGGGGGCTTGGGGATATCTGACAAAGGAGGAAAATAATGATCAAACTCAGGGTGACTTCAAAAAATTCAGTCTTATCACGTATGAACAGACACATACACATATAAATTTTATATATAAGTAATCGTCAAACACACAGGTGCTTCATTTTGTATTTGTTAAAGCAGAATATAAAACAATAAATATGTTAGTTTGGGGGCATAGCGATACACTAAATACTCCAGAAAAAAAAAATACATTAGCAATACTGTTGAAACTCCTGAAGAAGTTTACTTTTCATCACTTCATAACTCATAATAATGAATTTTTTAAACGTATCAGTCAGGTATAGTCATCAATTAAATTTATAATGTGGAAGAAGGATGTCACCACTTTTATTTCTGGATAGATACATTCTAATAAGATTCTTGGCTTTGGGGAATTTTTTCTTGAATTGAAGTCAAATCAATTTAGTTATTCAACCAAACTTTTTTTTTTTTTAAGTTTTTATTTATTTGACAAAGAGAAACACAGCCAGAGAGGGAACACAAGCAGGGGGAATGAGAGAGGGAGAAGCAGGCTTCCCACTGAGCAGGGAGCCCGATGTGGGACTCGATCCCGGGTCTCCGGGCTCATGACCTGAGCTGAAGGCAGTCACTTAACCAACTGAGCTACCCAGGCGCCCCTCAACCAAACATTTTACTCACCAAGTTTGTCCCCTACCACGGTCACTTCTGTTGCCTCTGAGGGCTCACCAACTCCTGCTGAGTTAGAACAGCGAACCCGGAAACGGTAGGATTTCCCTTCAGCCAGGTCGAACAGAGCAAAGCGGGGCGACTTCACGGGGAGTTCTGTGTTCACCCGCTGCCAGTTTTCTGTTCCTGCTTCACACTGCAGCCCCAACAGAGAGACCCATTCACAGCACGGCAAGAATAGATGGGAACTCTGAGCCAGGAATCTAGCAGTCTTACTTATCAGTCAACAAACTACTTACCAGGTATAAGTTGAACTGAAGAAGAAATTTGGAGGAAATTAGGGATGAAGCATCGTAGTCCAGAGAATTATCTAAATCAAATATGGCTTTGGATTGTTTGACAAATATGCTACTTTAATACTTACTGACTTATTAACTAAGATCATCAATCTTCTTATAAAATATTTTATTTTGAAGACAGTTTGGGGTCAGATACTTTTCTAATTCTTTAGGGTTGTAAGTAGATTTACTATGCTACATAAAATTCTTAAATTTTCATTGTTATAACTGTTTTATTTTAATTGAGTGTTATTTATAATGACTCAAAATCTCATTCTGGTCTGTACTCAAATACCACTTCCTCAAGGCCTTCTTGATCAACCCCTCCCTATTCTGTCAAAAAATCTAAGAGTTCTTTGCTCCTTTCTCATCACTCTCTATCCCTTACCCTGCTTTATTTTTTTTCAAAACACATATCTGTATTTGAAATTAAGTTATTTATTTGTCATCTCCTCCACTGGAAACTCACTGAAATGAATTCAGGGAGTTGTCTTGTTCACTGTTATATCCCAGAGCCTAGAATTATGTCTGGCACATAGTAGATAATCAACAATTGTTTTGTTTTGTTTTTTTTCTGAATGAATGGTTTTGAATTAGAGGTTCTTTTTTCTTCCCCTTAGAATAAATGTTGGGGAAAACTAAATTTAAAGCAATTCTGTTCTTGGAACTAAAACGTTCTAGGGTGATTCTGAAATCCTTGGAAGGATGTGGTATCGATTTGCACTTTGGTAGAGAATATAGCGAGAAAACTATCATAAGTCTTCAGTAATCCCGCCTATTTGAACTCTCAGTTCTGCCCCAAGGTCAGTAGAAGTGATTTCACTTCAGAACTTTTGAACATTTTCAAGAGACTTTTCCAGAAATCCAAACCTTGTGATACAATGACTAGATGTCAAGGATGACACGCTGTTGGGACTATAATATCACTTGGCATAACCTTCACTGACTTGAAATGGGAGGCAAGGTGGTATAGTGCCAAGGACCCAGAGGCATTCACTGCAGTCCTAGCTTTGTTAATAACAAGATATGTGAACTTGGGAAAGTCACATGAGTATTCTTTGGTCTCAGTTTCATCATTTGTAAAATCAGCAAATGTGACAAGATAACCTCTAAAGTCCTTTGCAGAATCTTCCACGATTGTGTCATTATGGGTGGGAGGGTAGAGAAGATAAATTCCCCCTAACAGTCAATCTGCTGCTAACTGAGGGATGAAATTCTCCCAGTCCTTTAATCCTTTAGTTTATGGCTTTGATTCATTTTGACACATTCTCCCCTGGGAAACATATAACAATTATCAGTCATTTATATTTTCCTAATAAAAATAATAGCTGCCTTTCACTATGCTAAGAGCTTTATGCCGTTGTAACTCTTTAATCCTCTCAACTATGCTCTGAATTTGTGGGGGGTAGCACTGTGTAAGTATCCCAGTTTTCCAGAGATGGCAGGCTTGGGAAGGTTGAAAGGCAACAATGTGTACTAGTTGGATACAATATATGAAAATTGAGTTAGACTGCCCAGGTTCAAATCCTAGCTCTGTCTCTTTGTGACCCTGAGCAAACTGTATGCCCCATCAATGCCCTCTATTAAATATCAACTATTCCAGGGCTTACAGACGTGGTGTAACTGGGCATAAGCTGTAGCCATGATAGGCGATTTTGTGCTATATGTGCATGCAATTTCTGATAACAAGTTCTATAAAGACGTGCAAGCTTGGGGGGTTTTGAAGAAGCAGCATTCCCACAGGCATGAACATTCTGGGGATGAAAACGAGCTTCAGGACAAGAGCATGGGAAACACTGCCCTTTAGAGAGGTCAACATGTTAAAAGTGGGCCTCATCAGAAATAACCTGAGACTCAGCCGAGTAGAACAGTTTGACGTTTGGATAGTTCTTCTGTAAATGTGCCCTAGTCTCTGGGCATGTTCTGATCCCTCAATAGGTCAACATCCTGGGCCTTTTGTTTATGTCAGCGGTGCTTACAGCGGCCTCTCTACTCACACTGCACTCATAAGTGTTCCCTCCATTGCATACTAACAAGTTCACTGGTAAAGAACACTTTTAATACTTTTTAATCATAGACTCATATGCATTTAGATCTAGGAAATTTATAAATTTTCCTGGAGAAATTAGAATTTATGTGACTAGAGGAAATGTTCAGCAGAAGCTAAAGTTGACTCATCTGAAGAAAATGCCTCAGTGGTAGGTTGTTACTATGTCATTACAGTAGGAAAGATAGTAATTATTGTCACAGAGCTTATTCAGAACTCTTCCTGTGAAGCATTTCAAAAAGATTCAGTGAAGGGTATGTATTAAGCACACCAGGAAATAAACATTTTCCACTCTAGTCTTGTCCTCTATTTAAAAAAATAGGGAAAGAATTTTAAATCAGAAATGCTACTCCAGTTATATTTAATTTGAGGCTAATATCTTGAAAATATACAAATTAATGCCAATAAAAACTTCTAACATTATTTTGGTAAAATAAGACCCTTGAAAGATGCCCATATTGCATGTTAAAGAGATACTCCATTTATTGTTCCCAATTTGCTGGGGATCAGGAGAGGAGAGGCATGCTTCTCAAAGACATGAGCTAGATGTCTTTATCAAGGAAAAAAATTAATAAATTTATTAATTAAAAGGGGAAAACCACAGACTCTAGCATTTTTAGTGCTAGTATAGTTTTCTCCGATGATCTGAAATAACTAAAAGGCCATAAAGATAGATGCCTTGGCTTTTATGTTGTCACCTAATTTGCAGCTGTTTGAATGTTTGCACATATCTATATATCTCCGATATCTATTCTCCGGTAATAATTGTCAGGGAAGGTGACCTAACAGGTGCTCCGAAACTGAACAATCAGAATAGCATTAAGGATGAAAGAGGAAAACTAACTCTCAGGAACACTAATCGAGCTACGTGACATTTTTGCCAAATAAAGGCCTTCTCTGTAAAAGCAAAAGATAACTTACTGTGTTATCACAAAATTTTATAGAAACAAAATACACCCCAAAAAAGTACAGCCAACTGTTTCATTCATTGTTCTTTAAAAAAAAAAAAAATGGTGTGTTAAAAATAAATAAATAAAATGGTGCGTGGCTGCCAATAAAAATGTAAATATTCTTACAGATAACATAAACTTACTTTTGTTTCATTTTGTAGTTACATCTTAATCAGAAGAGAATAAATGTTGGGGAAAACTAATTAACAAATGGATTTGGAACTTCATTTTAAGCAAATTCTCTTTAAATGCCCTTTTGCAGTAGCAATGATGCCTTACCTAGCAGGTTCCTCCTGCACTTACCACTGGCCACTTCCTCCAAATAACACCCTGTCCAGGTCCTGGCTCCTCTCCATTCTCTGGGTAGAAATACTTACTACAACTGCCCTCCAAAAAGGTAAATGATGGATTCACATATAATTCTCATCATTCTACCCATTTTAGGCCTTCATTATATGGTGCCTTCTCTAACATAATTACAATAAGATTGTAAGATACTTGAGGGAAAGAACTACCCAGCGTCTCATGCTGTTCTGTAATTCCTGATCCCACCTCCTATCTACACTTGAGTAGTACTAGCCAAGTGTGTGGCAGCATGTGAGGACTTACTCTCTTTGACTCTCCAGCTATTTGATAGTATTCTGAAAATACTGTAACTTTTATTCTCTGGTTCATCTATCCTCAACAATGTTCATTTCTGATTGCAGAAGACAAGTTGTAGGGAAATGAAAAGCCATTACCAGAGCAAGGGAAACAGAGAAAGTATCTAGAAAACAGTCTATACTTTCAGGAACATTTCTCTGCTTAAAAGGGTTATATATGGGGTCTGTGGACCTCTTAGAAATCTATGGATGAGTTCCAGGGATCCAGAAACCCCCTGACCTTTCAGGCAAAGTTCTGTGTGATATACATTTTTTTGGTGAAGACTGATTATAGATTATAAGGGTTTAAAGTGTTCAGGACAGAATGGAAATTTAATCTCTATTTCTTTAAAGAAATCTTTAGGAAGAGGCCTGAGATAGTAACGTTGATCCCAGGGTCTTACTTACCTTTTCCACAAAGTATAGAATGCCCTCATGGCCACGCTGGCTAGGGGGCTTCCAACTTAGCACCACATAGCTCCGGGTAGCCTCCGTGACAGAGAGGTCTGTGGGGGGCCCGGGAACAATACCCTCTGGAAAACAACAAGGAAAAGTGAAAAGCACACACTCTGGGAAGCCCAGCATATGCCAAGAGTCATAGATGTTTCTCTCCCACTGGAGGAAGAGTTAATTACTGCTCCACAGTATAAAGAAGTACCTCATCTCTGAAATTCTTCCTAAAACATTCATTCATTCATTCAAAGCCACAATTTTACTTTCTTTGCTTGGCAATTTTGATTTTCTTACTGGTCCTAAAAAACAGTAATGACATAAGTTATACCTTCTGTACATCCTATATCAGCTTCTGTAGAATATCTTTTCAAGGATGTTTGGATAGCCAACAAACTTGGAATATAAAGATAGTATATTCTCTACAGCAGCAAGTTGACTTCTTTTCTTACTGGGATAGTAAAGATACTGTTCTTCTTCAGAGAAAGCTTAGGTACAAGGTTTGTCAGAGTAACACAAATCTACTGTGTGTATAGCACCCATCTGTGCTGCTCCCTACCATCCTGTGGAACTTGGCAGGGGGACAGTGCAAAGGGAAGTAATGAGAACATGAAGCTCATGCTGTGCAACAGTGCTGTGACTGGTAGAGTCCTTTGTCTCTGACCTAGGAATCTCTTATCTTTTGCCAACATCTATGAAACCGTGGCATGAAACATATTAGTTTGCAAGCAGGGTAAAATTGTAGACCCTCCGGGGCGCCTGGGTGGCTCAGTTGGTTAAGCAACTGCCTTCAGCTCAGGTCATGATCCCAGAGACCTGGGATCGAGCCCCGCATCGGGGTCCCTGCTCGGCAGGAAGCCTGCTTCTCCCTCTCTCACTCCCCCTGCTTGTGTTCCCTCTCTGGCTGTGTTTCTCTCTGTCAAATAAATAAAATATTTTTTAAAAAAAATTGTAGACCCTCCACAGTTCCTGACATCAGCCTGACCCTTCCACATCAAATAACTAAAATACCAAGCAAAATACACGAAACAACTGTTTACAGACACTGGATATTAGCTGGCTTAGGACAATGATTCCTGATAGAAGAGAAAAAAATAAGGTGGGCCCTACCATTGTCCCAGCTTACTGTCTGGAGAGAATCTCAAGACAGCAGCTCAGGAAGAGGAACCAGGTAGAGCCTGGGCGTCTCCCCAAGTGCAGAAGAAGAAGCTGGAATTCCAGGAAGGGAGAGGTACCTACAGATAGAATCACAAGGATGAATACTGGAGGAAAGGGCTGCACAGAGAGGGAGGTTTCAGAGATGTTCAGAGGAACCCTCCAGAGTGCTCACCTGAGAATTGATCAGCACATTATTGTGAGGAAACCACCCAAGGTGGGAAAACTCACACGAAGAGAATTGGAGAGAATAATCCTCAAAGCTCTCCTGGGGCCTGGGAGAGTCCATATTCTCACCAGTCAGAGGGGAAATCTCCTAACTCACAGGCTTCTGGTAGAGTACTACCCAGAAGGCTATTTCCTCTGCAGTATGGCCAAATCATGCCTCAACCAAAGCCTGTTCTGATTTCACTTAACAAAAGCAAACCTTGAAAGAGCAAATCATTTCCCCAGAACAAAGCTCAAGGGCATTTATAAAAACACTAAATATCCAACACCAAATAATGTAAATTCAAAATGTCTGACAGCTCATAAAAAGTTACTAAGTATGCAAAGGAGCAAGAAAATATAGCCCTTTCGGAGGAGATAAAGCAATCAATGAAAACAAAACCAAAAGTGTCCCAGATTATAGAATTAGTCAACAAGGATATTAAAAAAGTTACTGTAAAAGGAGTCCGTATGTCCAAGAGGGTAAAGATTAAACATGTTAAATAAAGACATGGAAAAGATCATGACACAGTAGCAGAAAGTGTCTGAAATGAAACACAGAGAGCAAAAAGATTGAAAGGGATAATGAACACAGCATCAGTGACCCCTGGTTTCAAGTGGTATATAACTAGAGTTTCTGAGGTAGAAAAGAAAGAAGGGGATATAGAAAAAAAAAAAAAACAATGTTTAAAGAAATAATGGTGAAGAATTTTCCAAAGCTGATGAAAATTGTAAACTTGCAGATCCAAGGAACGCGTACACCCCAGGCACAAGACACATGAAGGAAATGATACAAATGCATATCACAAACAAATTTCTCAATCCAGTGATAAAAAGAATCAATTAAAAGCAGGTAGAGAGAAAAAGATACCTACTGGGGGACAAAAATAAGAATAACAATAGTAATTCTTTTTTTAAAATAAAAAGATTTTATTTATTTGATAGCGAGCACAAATAGGGGAAGCAGCAAGGAAGAAGGAGAAGCAGACTCCCCACTGAACCAGGAGCCCAATGTGGGTCTTGGTACCCAGACCCTGGGATCATGACCTAAGCCTAAAGCAGACACTTAACCAACTGAGCCACCCAGGTGCCCCAGCAATAGTCATTCTTATAGTGAGGGACTGCACTACATTGGACCATCCTTCCTAAAGTACTGAAAGAAAAACTGTCAATCTAGAATTCTATAACCAGTGCACAACTATTTCAAAAAGGAGAGTGAAATAGAGACTGTTTTAGACATACAAAAAACAAAATAATTCATAATCAGCAGGCCTGCACTATAAGAAATATTAAAGGAAATGCTTCACATACAAAGAAAATGGTATCAGATGGAAATCCAGATCTACACAAAGAAATGAAGAACAACAGAAATGATAATAATATTAGTGAATATTGAAAAGTTTTTTCTTACTTTGAAATTTCTTTGAAAGGTAAATGACTATTTGAGCCAAAATAATAACATTGTATTGTGCAATCTTTAATATATGCACAAATAAAATCCATGCAGTAACAGCACCGAAGCTTGAAAGGGGAAATGGAATAACAGTACTTTAAGTTCTTACACTATACATGAAGTCGTATAATTTTACTTGAAGGAAGTTATGATAAGACATATATTAAAATTTCAAACTACTATAATGCAAAACAAAGAATTATAGTTAATAAGATGACATAGCTAAAATGGAATAATAAAAAAATACTCGATCTTAAAGAAAGTAGAAAAAAAGGAGAAAGGAAACAAATACATTGGTAGAGAACAAATACAAGATGGTAGATTTAAATCCAACCATATCAATAATCACACAAAATGTAATTGTTCAAACACCCCAATAAAAAGGCAAAGATTACACAACTGGATAAAAAATCAAGACCCAACTATATGCTACCTACAAGAAATACAATTTAAATATAAAGACACACGTAGGTCAAAAGTAAAAGGATGGAAAGCATATGCCATGCTAACGCTAATAAAGCAAACAAACACCTGGAATGCTTATATTAGTATCAAAGTAGATTTCTAAGCAAAAAACATTACCATGGATAAAGAGTGTCACTCTATAATAACAAAGTTGTCAATTCATAAGAAGATAATAACAATTAAAATGTTTTTCCATGTAATAACAAAGCCTCAATATGAAGCAAAACGTAGTAGAACTGTACAAAGAAAAAAATGAATCTACCATTAGGTCAGATTTCATCACTACTCTATCAACTGATAGAACAAGAAGATAGGATATAAAACACTCATTTGAAATCCCGGTAGGTTTTATATAGAAATTAATAAGCTGATTTTAAAATTTATATGGAAATGCAAAGACAACATAGCCAAAACAACTTTGGAGGGTTGGGGAATAGAGGAGTAAATATTACCTAATTTTAAAACTATAAGGCTTTAAAATTTTTATTTATTTATCTGTTTGTTTGCTTGTTTAAAACTATGAAGTTTAAAAACAACAACAACAATCTAAAGTCACAGTAGTCAAGATAGTGTGGTTGATGTAGAGAAAAAAAAATAAAATTGACCAATAGAGATTCCAGAAATAGATGCAAAAATATGCAACCAATTGATTTCGGCAGTGGTGCCAAGGCAATTCAATGGGAAAAGGATAATTTTTTGAACTGACTGCTGAAATCATTGGATAGCCATATGCAAAATGATCATGATAATAACAACTGAGACCCTTACTTCATACAATATAGAAAAAAATTAATTTGAAATGGAACACAGATCGAAATCTAAGAGCTAATGCTATAAAATTTCTAGAAAAAAACTGGAAAAATATCTAAGTAAACTTGATTTGGCAAAGATTTAAACATGATGCAAAAATGGCAATATGCATATAAAAAGATTTCCAACAGTATTAGGGAAACACAAATTAAAACCACTATGTACCCACCATGAAATACCACTACTGGTGATAATGTGGAGAAAATGGAATTCATATACTGCTGATGCAAATGTAAAATGGTACAAACAGCTTGGAAACAGTTGGAAGTTTCTTTAAAAATTAAACATACACCCCCCCAAAAAAATTAAGCATACACCTACCATATGACCTATCTGTCCAACTCCTAGGTATTTATCCAAGAGAAATGAAAAGCATATGTCTATACAAACACTTAACAAGGATGTTCACAGATGCTTTTGACAGTAAATGGATAAAAAAATTGAAATGAACTGATACATACAACAACATGAAGAAATCTCAAAATAATTATGCTGAGTTAAGAAAGAAAAATGATAAGATTCCATTTATCTGAGAGTGTGGAAAACGCAAACTAGAGTTATGGAAAGCAGATCAATGATGGCCTGACTATGGGCAGAGGCAGGAGAAAGGAATTACAAAGGGGCAGGAGGAAATTTTAGGGGTGGTGGATATGTTCATTATTTTGATCATGATGACAGTTTCATAGGTGTATACACATGGAGAATTTGTCAAATTGTATATTTTACAGAAATAAGTTTACTCTGTGTCAATTGTACCTCAATAAACCTTTTTTTAAAAAACAGTGATTCTCTGAAAATCTAAGTTACTTTATGATCTTCACATATTTCAGGATGTTCTTTCCAAAATACCTTAAATAAGATACACTGTACCCCCCATAATAAAGGCTAACCCACATGGCAAAACACTGAACAGTACCTGGGGAAAACTGAGTTTTTACCTGTAGGTTCCTCTTCAGTGACAATGATCTGTCCAGTCCAGGGTGCTGAAGGGCGACCTGAACAGAGATAAATGTAAAAATCACAAAATTCATAAATGCATTTTCAACTGTGCTCATGAACTGGCCATAATAACCACAAACTGGTTTAAGTACTAGTTTACTTACATATTTTCCTAATGAATCTTACCGAGCATATATATGGTGTTGTGTCTTCAAGGGACCCACGACCTGATAGAGCACAGAGGCCACCTATTTGGGGTCAGCATTTTGGAATTGTGCTTTCACAAGTAAGGTAAAGAACCTATGTTCATTTACTGCTCAGTATAGATCTCTGGAAACATGTAAATTCTCTAATCTCTTCTTAAGAGATAGCATGTATTTGGGAGAAACATTTCTGGAACAACTGCAAGCCCAGTAATTATTTATCTGGAATAATGAACTTATTCATCTGCAATAAAAAAGGAGAGGGGGCTAATACTACAGTACAGTTCAATGAAAGCAATTTCTTTCCATTATATTTTGAGAAGTGTTACCTACAAAAGAAACCAGTTTAGAGCTAGAGTAAGGAAAATGGGTGAGATGGGCAAAAAAAGAGGAAAATCCATTTAAATTAATTTCATTCATTCATTCATTGAAGAGGACATTCACTTCTGTGTTTCCACAAGTAATAGATAGAATGGTTCAACTCCTGCTTTATCAACAGATTTTCACCATAGCTAGTACAAAAACAGAAAGGGAATTTGCAAGATAACCTATTTTCAATTCAAACAAACCTTATTTTCATTGGAATTTATAAAAGAGGACTAAATGAAAGTATGAGCAGAATTAGGAAAGAGGGAGGGAAAGTCAGATAGCAGGCGAAAAATAATCAGAGGGCAATCAAAGAGTTTGATTAGAAAAAGTCTACAGAGAAAAGGTGTTTTACTTAGCTTTTTACGATGCCACACATGTACCTACGGTAAAGAATAACACTGCAAATACGACTTAGACCAGTAGTCCTCGGCTAGGATGATTTTGCCCCTCAGGGATATTTGGTAATGTTGGGAAACAATTTCGATCATCACAACGGAGAGAGGGACATTACCGGCATCTAGTGGATAGAGGCCAGGGATGCTTCTAAGCGTCCTACAATGCACAGGACAGCCCCCTATGACAAATAATTATCTAGCCTAAAATGTCTATAATGTCAAGTTTGAAAAATCCAGTATAGTTTGAAGCGTTAATTTCCAACAATCTTTTAATGTCATTTTATGGTCTCTATTACTGAGGATGCATAGAGGTTCCCATGAAACAAATGTAGAGCATAATTCATGGACCATGGTTTTGATGTTGAGATGTGGAATTTAAATATATGAAAAGATTATTTTTATTGTCTAATATGGTAACTCAAGCATGGAGATACAATGTTGTAAAAAATATGGTTTTCCTTCAATATAAAGAAACACACTATTTTGAGTATTAATGTTCTAAGGGGAAAATTCTAGGTTAAGAAATTTACCTTATAATTTTAAGAATTAAAAGAAAAGTATATTTGGAGTGTGCTAATAAAATGAATAAAACTGCTTCCTGGGCTTTTATCATATTTCATTTCAAACAGAATGCCCAGAATTCACTTTAACAGGGAAAAGTTTTCTGAATCAAACAAAAAGAAGACAAAAAATAAAGCTCTTAGTGAAGAGATAAGTTTAAAAACAAACTGGTTCTGGGGTTTTTTTTCCCCTAGGATTATTATTTTTTTTAATTTTATTTATTTATTTGACAGAGAGAAACACAGCAAGAGAGGGAACACAGCAGGGGGAGTAAGAGAAGGAGAAGCAGGCTTCCTACCAAGCAGGGAGCCCAATGTGGGGCTCAATCCTAGGTTTCCAAGATCATGCCCTGAGCGGAAGGCAGTCGCTTAACCAACTGAGCCACCCAGGCACCCCTCCTCCAGGGTTTTCTGATAAAGGATTTCCTACTCTCTTCTCCCTCTAGTGGAAGGGGGAGGAAAAACCTTGCAATGAGATCTATTGTAATTATTTCAAACAACAAAAAGATTCAAGAAGATCTTGAAAATTGAAGAATGCTTACTTTTAAGTCTAGCTTTCTCAGCTGGATCCAGAGCAGCCACAGGCTCAGAAACTCTAGATGGTAGACCTATTCCATTTTTATTCACAGCTCGAACTCGGAATATGTAAGAACGACCTTCTATCAACCCGGTGACTGGAAAACGAGCAAACTTCACAGGTGTATCATTGCATTGAGACCAGCTATCTGTGCCCACCTCACACCTGAGGGAAAGAGAGTGGTCAGCAAGAATATTAAACGAAGTATGACTAAATTAATAGCTTCAAAGCTGCAAATCCACCCAACTGCTTCAGATCTCCCTATAACAAACCTAGCTCAAATGTGGTTCAATAGTTACTTAACTGCAGGCGCTCAGTTCCATTCATTTGCAATGAGTCTTCTTAAAAAATAAAAATGCCTCAGATCCTTCCTAAACATTCATACTTCCTTTAAACTCCCTAAAAGCAAGCAGCTGAGGGGCCTTGTGTGCTAAGCAAAAGAACTTTGGGGAAAAAACAGACGCAGCAATGGGTAGGTTAGTACAATCTTTACATTGGAGAGACTGAGGGGGAGAATCCCCCAAACATCTCCCTGGCTGACATTGTCAATTCCACCATTGGTGACTTCTTTGTCTTCATTATGCATTTTCTTTTAGAAATAAAACAACTGTTTCAGAAAGTTCACACCTTAAATATACCTATTTATACTGTAGTTTAGAAAGAGTGTGCTTTTTTTTTCCTTAAGTAATCTCAAGACCCAATGGGGGGCTCAAACTCACAACTCCAAGATCAAGAGCTGCATGCTCTACGGACTGAGCCAGACAGTCATCCCTGAAAAGAGTCCACTTGATGATCATTACATGCTGTGTAGGTAGAAAGGTGAGGAGAGTACTGTAACATATTTGTTCCTTAACAGATGAGATTGGTGAGATGCAGGGAAACTCTCAGGCATGACAGGGAGAGATTATGTGCTTTGGAACCTCTGATCTCTAGCTAGGTACTTTTACACAGTCGTTGGTATATGGGGATGGAGTGGTCACATCCCGGGAGACAAAGACGGCAGTTCATATTATGCTAGTGGATTGATCGGGGGGGGGGGG